>CAODLS011598003.1:0-15044 GCA_948243855.1 Flueggea neowawraea
CATTGGAGATAAGTGGATACGTGTACGATATATCTAGTAAGACATCAATAATCATTTAAAGGGGATTTTCTCAATGAGATTGGCAAGTCGAACTTGTTGAAAGATTTACCTTCATCAAATAGACTTTGGTTATTCGGACTAGTCTATGCCTTGACCTACATTATGAAATGTAAATACTTCTTTTCTCAATAGAGAATTTGGAGTAGAGACCTATAAGGTTTAACCTATTGGTTTCTTTGTCCAATTCTGAATAGAGAATTTGGAGAAGAAACCTACATAGTTTACCCTAATGGTTTCATTGTCCAAAGTAAGACCTTAAACATTTTTTCGAGAAAGATGGTATATTCATATATGTTATGATAATGCCAAGGTGAATCTTGTCGTTCTGACTTAGTGTGGACATCACACTCGTAGCTAAAATTGGTTTAGCATACTTGAAAGACTCCAAAAATTGGTCATGATCCAGTTTTGAGATATACATTAAAGGTTGATATTGGAGTCAAACTCTAAGAGCTCGTTTGTGTGAGTTGTTGCTCTTCTCTATGAGATAGATCAACAAAGTACTTGAATGTTTCAAGATGCAGAAATGCATAACCCATAGATACCCTGTGACTAAGAACAAGTCTCTTAGTAAGTGCACGATTCCATAAACCTATGTGAGAGGAAGAACGTGCAAGGAATGTTCTTCATACGAATGTCATATGAATGTTTTTTTTGTAATATAGAGTACATATGTTGATTACAAGATCATGTCTTGTAATACACAAGTTAATGCATAAATATGTGTAATGCCTAGAGTTTGCTATGCAATTAAGGTAGCTAGCAAATATTGTTCCAACACATAAAGATGAAGTTGGAAAGCAGTGAATTAGATAATTGGATGCTTTAGAGTCATTGCAACACACTGTGTTATCGTAAAGACTTACAATACAATGAGTCACAGTGGCTATTCCATTTAATGATGTGGACTATAAGGAAGTTCATATCTGGTTATGTGTTCTTACTTGGCAGAAAAGCCACTCTACGTAATAGTGAGGAACACATATATAAGTGTGTGACAAGACAAGCTAACACCATAGCTTCTTTAGTTGCAGTGCAATGTGAAGGTTAGCTATATAGTGGAATGGTCCACTTAACACTAACCACCTAAAGAATCTTCAATAGTTCTTAATGACAGTTGACCTCGATTACTTAAAGATCGATAAGATCTTTCATAAGTCTAAGCAAATCTAGACCAAGTATCATATTGTGGAAAAGACTTGGTTGCACAAGGACAAGTGAATTTGAGCACAAGTTTTACAATGAGAAGTGAACTTAAAATGTAAGTCCATGCGAGACGTGATTGTAGATCCGTTAATAAACGCCCATAAGCAATAAGTTTCTTAAGACCCGCATGACATACAAAATGTGTAATCTCTTAAAATATGATCTTTGATAAGATCATTATAAGCAATACACGAGCACAAATGTTGAGAGTTAACATTTTTTTGTAGAGTTGAGTGTGAAAGCATGTTGGACAGAAAAGTAATCCACTCACACGGGTGTTTACCTTAGTTTTCTCAGTTCGTTGAGGGAAGAACTAAGATGAGGCTAATTTTGAACGTAGAAAGAGAGCACGTTCATGATAAAGAGGTCGTCTGGCATTTTACAATTGTGAGTTCATTGTAAAAGGCAAGAAAAAGTCGTATGAAAGGATACGTACGCCATAGGATAAAATTCTATGTCAATCATTAAATGATCAGATGTTAAAATTGAGAGACTTTTAACATATTCTGTCTTAAAGCCGGAAGTAATCCTGTTAAGTGTGGATTGAGGTTATATGGCAAAACACATCATAACCGAAGCTTCTGTGTGGTGTTGATAATGTTGTATAAACATGCACTCCTCCAATGAAAGGAACGAACACCACAACACATGATCATATCATGTGTGTTATATACACGACCATATGGATGAAAAAGATTAAAAAAAATCTCGCTTTTCCTAGCATGAAACCCTGCCATGAACATATGGTTCTTGGTACTACTTACCCTTAGAACCCTTAGCATATTCAAAACATGTAGTTGAGTTTGACTACTTTAACTTGTCGTTAATGATCATGATTGATTCGACCAAGCATGACTAGCTGAGCAAGTAAACTTGGTTATGTGGATTGTCTGGTGTAAGAGGGAAAGTTTGTTTCTAGACGAATTCGCACTAGTCTCAATAGTTCGCTAAGCCAGCTCTCATGTGGTACGTCACGTGATGTGTGAGCTATGTGTAAAAATTTCATGGGATTGGAAAATTTGAAAGCAGTTATTGTGTGGTTACGAACTAGGGAAATGCATATGTTCCAGTAGTCTGAACTATTGTTGCATACACATTAGCAGAATGGAGATGTTCTGTGAAAGAAGTCTTCTAGCAGGATTGCGTTATGAGCTGTTATATAACCCTAACAGGTGTATAGCAAATGCGCTCTTATCGTATGCTGATCGCTCGGTCTATTTACCTGTATGATGAAAGAATCAAATATGGTCACATAAGTGTTAACCATGTTGCATGATAATGTATGACACGAGGTCATTATCATGATTGTTATTAGTTCCATCATGATCCATAATGAGTTATGGTTCCGTCATGTGCGAGTGAGAGATGTTAGAAAAAGTTGTCTGTCCATGACAGATGAACTGAACCGGTTGGTCAAGGTGTGATCCGGGACCGTAAACTGAGAACAATTGGTAAACCCAATTGTGTTGGGCCCATACAGGCTCAGGGCTCACAGGCCCATTTGGTTGCCTATATATATGGAGGAGGAAGAGAGGAAAAGAAGAGGAAAAAAGAGAAGAAGAAAAGAGAAAAAAGAGAGGAGGAGAAAAAGAAAAGAAAAAAGAGAATAGGAGGGAGGGAGAAAAATGTTTCTCCCTTCCCTCATCCTTCCCTCCATCTTTCTTCCTCCATCTTCTTGCACCATGATTATCAGTCAATAATCTCGATCCGCGTGGGATTTAGACTGCAAAACAGTCGAGCACTTTTGTCAATTATCCGACTATGATTTGCTAGCAAGACCAACATCGAAATCTGGTCCTGCAGCTGCTATCTGCTGCTATGCTTCCACTGAAATCGAGATAGATAACTAGAATAACTTATTTACTATACTGTTTATTAATTAAACCGGTACCGATTCCATCAATAAGCATATTGACAAAACAAAAACCACATTTATTTTTATAATTTTCTTTTACAATATACTTCTATAATCCAATAAAACCAAATGGGCCGACGTAATTTTTCGATCATCCAAAAAGAAACTGTTGGGTGGAAGTAAAAGAGGATAAAGTAAAGTGTGAAGATAAATGGTGGTGGGAAGAAGGTCATGGATAACCCGTGAGTTGAGTGGAGAGAATGGAAAAGCACTCTGTGCAATAGTTGAGTAATACTTCTATAATCCACGGATGGACGAGCTCCTGAATGCTCACACCCTAAACTTCCGGGGGTGTTCGCAAGTGGGTTTCCCCTTTGGAGATGAGGAAGATGAGTATGCAGGGTGGTTGCGCATGGATCTTGGGTTAATCTTCAAAGAAAGGTAAAAAGTTCCCCACATGCACGTGGACGTGCATGAATTGAGTGTGGGAGAATGTCACGACCTATTAGTTGTGACCAGACATGATACGTGAGATGCTTGCTGGTGAGCTAAACCATGGGTTGCGGGACAGCGCAATATAGTGAGTATGTATCGTAGGTGATACGCCTGTCTCGAGACACATGACGGATGGACGTACCATCTAGGCACCGCACTGGTTGGGAGTTGTCTCCGCTCCCCTGATGAGCCCACAGGAGGGCGAAACCAGTGAACATTGAGACTGATCAATGCTTAACCTCGAAAATGCGGGAGTCACAGGGTGCTACACGGAGAAATCCCTGCGCCAAGACTCTGACCTCGTGACAAATATCGCGGGGGTTGGAATCTTAATATGTGGTGACGTGACATTATTACGGATTTCACAGCTCAACTGTCATTTATCCTACCCTACTCCTCTTTTCCCGCCTCTCACTTTCACAACCACTATTTCTGTTCTTTTTCTTATTCAGTAATAGTCTCCAACATTGATTATGACCCGCACATTTTTCCTGAAAATTTCTTGGAGAATTTTTTATGCTAAATATTTTTTATTTAATAATTACTTTTACATGGAGAATATTATATATCGTAAATTGAATGTACTTATATATTGAAAAACTAGAAAGAGTTATTTTCTTTAAATCATATTTACAACAAATGTTGTCTATCATTGTGCATGCTTTATATATTTCTCTTGGAGTTCATTTTGTTGAATTGATTTTCAATTATTTAAGCTTTAACAAAAGGGCTTTTTATTTTAAGTAGATTTTTTAGAACATATTACAATTTACTTTTATAAAGACGTATTATTTTCTATTTTTTATTAAATTTATTAAAATCTACTTAATTTACCTCAAATAAACACCTTCAAATTTTCTTAATTTATACTCACCAAATTATTTTTGGAAAAATTAAAAAGTAAGGCCTACACCGTTTAAAATAGGGGGAAAACATAAGGCAATAGCCGGGCAGGTGGAAATTGTTATTTCCGGACCCAAGAAGCAGTATGAAGTGGAATGAATAAAATTTGGCGCCAAAAGAGAACTATCAGTGCACAAATAAAAAAGAAAAAAGGAGTTGGAAAATGGGAAATTTCGAAGACAGAAGGAAAGGGAGTGCGGGTGGGACGGGAGCCACCTGCCGATAAGGACAGCACGTCAAGTCAAGTTTCGCAAGGAAAATATCAAACATTATTTGCCTAATTTCGTAAATACAAAATAACTTAACCAAAATCCTGATTTGATGCTTTGATTTGACGTTCATTTTCAATCTCCCAAAATTTATTTTTTCCCTTATTTTCTTATTTTTCTTTTCCATTTAAATATGTTTTTCCTCTACACAGTTATCAATTGTCACTCGTACTCTTTGGATGATGCAATCGTTGGTGCTTTAACTTTCACAATTTTTTCAATATACAATTAAAAACAGAAAGATTTTATTTTTTGAGTTGTTTGTAATTTTTGTTATAAAGAGTGATTAAATACTTTAAAAATTAGATTTTTAATGATTTTTTTAACAAGCATCGTTTTTGGAGTTTAAATCCTTTGACATTTTAGTAAATACTATTTCAAAAGTTATAGTACTAAACTTTAAACTAATAATTTTTTGAAAGTTGTTTGCAAATTTAAGTAGAACAACTATATAAATAACCTATTTTCCAATTCGACGAGTGTTCTTTTACAACATGTTATTTGATATCACCTTCCTTTTTAAAAAAAAAATAGGAGCAACATAAACTTAAATCTCAGTGGATATATATTATGCATTATTTGTTAAATATTAAGATTGAGTAATACTTGATATCATAATTATGATATATTTTAAATATTAAAAAATAATAAAAATCATAATAAAATTATTAAATAATTTATAATATTATAATTTTATCAAAAAATAATAATATAATATTAATTACAATACATCGCAACTGAAATACAGAAGAGTTTCGAAAATAATTTTCACTATTGGCGAGTTAGTTGCCACTGTTGCCTACCAGAGAGATGACTCCCAAAAACCAGCGGGTTACAAATCGGGTTTGGTGGGGCCGTCTGTCTGCAGTCATCCCTGCATTAACTTGTTAATTGCTGCCCATATTGTATTAAGAAAGTACTTCATTTGCTTAATGATTTGGAAAATGATATCGTAATTATGATAATGAAGAAAAAAAATAGTTGAAAAGAAAGTATAGTGGGCTGTGCATGGCATACACTTTACTTGTATTTCCCGCAAAATTTATTGAATTTCCCCCCGAAAGAAGGAGAATGACCCAACTCAATCAAATGTCACTCTCAAAATATCGAGTAATACGACAATTTTCATTAATCACTTTTTCTTTTAATTTTCATTGTTTTGTGGATTTGTCGTCGCTGTGCCTTTCAAAATTTGAACTCAACGGTCAGATTTGTTTTGCAGCTGTTTCTCACCAGCAGCCAAGCCAAACCACCCATGTATGATGTACCTGCTTAGCTGCTCTCTCTTTCTTTTTCCTCTTCCAAATAAAACAAATATGTCAACTACTGCTCATATTTTAGGGTTTTTATTTGGGTGTCAATCAAGAATTGCCTTGTTTGTGCATTTTATTTAGTGTAAAAATAGGTCAAAGAAAAATATTTTTTCAATTGTAATGTATAAACGAATTAAATTTGAACACTTTATAACTGGGTTAGAAAAATTTGCAAATAAATTTAATAATAAACTCATGAATTTTTTTGATAGTACGCTTGTAAACTTAAACAAATTGTTTATTAAACAAGTTCAAATGAGTTTAGTTTGTATGCAATTAAACACTATGTTCAAACTATTGGATAATTTTTTTGAGGATGTCTTAATTGAGTTTGGAGATCGGACGCGAGTTGAAGTGAAGAGATAAAACAACACCACAATTTATAGTGGTTCGACCAACCATACTTACGTCCACTACCTAAGTCTCACTTAGGATTTCCACTATCTCGAAGATTGATTCCGGCTCAATCTAACAAAACCTTACACCAAGGTTGATTGCGGCTCACACCTTTAAAGCTAACAATGTTGATTGCGGCTCACACTTCTAAGACATACAAGGTTGATTACGGCTCACCTTCTAAAGCCTACAAGGTTGATTACGGCTCACCCCTCTAAAGCCTACAAGGTTGATTACGACTCACCCCTCTAAAGCCTACAAGGTTGATTACGACTCACCACTTTAAAGCCTACTCAAGGTTGATTTCGGCTTAAACCTCTAAAACCATTACCATGTTGTTTTCTATAGGTTCACAATCAACATTTCCCCACTCTCAAAGAGTTTTACAAAACAATTTACAAAAGTGAAAGCTTTATACTAGGAGTACATGTGTTTGATTGATGCTCATAATCTTCTCTCTAACTTGATTTTGGTGTTTTGGGTGATGAAATAATGCAAATGTTTTAGACTTGAAAACATATGATCATCCACGTTTTTCTGTCATTCCTTAATGTATTTATAACTTCTCTAAGCCATATGACCTTTGGTGTAGTGAAACTAGTTGTTGGAGTGAGTTTATAGTTGTTGCAACCTTCTGGACCAAACACAACGTACATTGTACCAAGACTGCGTACGTTGGCTGCAAATTCTCCAAGTCTGCATACGTTGTTCTTGCTTAACGTACGTTGCTCATAGCCATCTCTCCAGATGACGTACGTTGTGATTTCCTAACGTACGTTGTTTTGGAACTTCAACATTCCAGTGGTTTCTGTTTGCATTCAACTCCACGTCTACGTACGTTGTGCATTTGTCACGTACGTTGCTCTTCACTGTGACGTACGTTATACATAAATAACGTACGTTGTGGCACTTCCAGTAGAATGATTTGTTGTTTCGAACTTTCCAACGTGTTCCACTCTAAGTCAAATATTTTGCACATCATCAAAATATAAAAGGAACTTAATGTTGATCACCCATGATCTAACACAAACTTGTGACAAATCGAAATCGTGCCCATAAATAACTAAACTTAGATCAAACTTCAAACAAATTTAGAACGACTCAAACTTGAGTTCTCTAAATAAAATATAAAGTTTGAGTCAATTTTAAACTTGAATTCAAGTTTTTTATAATTAAATTGAGTACAATCTAAACCTCCATTTAGTATCATTCCTAATTCTTCTAAAATATTGTCAATTAAAGAAATAATATATCTTAGTAGCTAATATACAGAAAATAGGAGATTAAGAGTTTGTTTGTTGAGAACAAAATATATAGCATATTTTATATAATATATAATATATAATATTTTATTAAAAGATACATTATTTTTCTACTTTTTTAGTATTTATTTATTATCAATCATTATAAAATGTTATATATTATATGCTATAGTGTCAAAAAAGTCCTAAATGATAAAAAAATTTTAAAAAAATACTATTTTTTATTTTCGTAAAAGTGAAAAAGAAACATATTGTACAATTATTAGTTTGAAGCACGTCAATCAATTAAACCCAAGTGATTTAAACAATAAGCAATGTGAAATTGATTGTTAGCTAAAAGTTTGTAGCGATAAATTAGTCTACATGCGAAGATAATGGAAATAAAAGGAAAAAAAGAAGAAAAGTTAAGTGATAGTGGCAGATACTTTGCTTGTACGCAGGCCATTCCCATGTTCATATGAATGGCACAAAATTTTGATCATACTTTTGTTTAGTACTTTTGACTAATTATAAGATTAAATTGAAAATTTGATGGATGTGGACTGACCCACACCCCATGCCTTCAATTTTATAAGCATGCATGCCTCTATGCTTAATAATTTTATGCCATTTCTTCACTTATAAAATTATCAACAAAAATTGGTGATATGAGTGATCGAATCCACGTTCAAACGCAACCCTACTATGAATATATGTCGTTACCGATCCTTTTTTTTTTGTTTTTGCTTAGCGTAAGTTTTTTGTTAAAATTAGCGATCAAAGTAGTAACTTTAAGCACATGGAAAAACTCCACTACTAAATATGTTTTCGCCGTATACAAGGCTACATCACCTTAGTCGGAGAAAAACCCGGTGCGATTACATAAACATCCCGTGTACAAAAGCATCGAGACATCTGCAAATGTTACCAATCCCTACTTGCCACCTCAATTTTATGGTTAGTCCAAAAGTTCTATTTGTTTTACGAATCAATTACAATAAACAACTTGATAAAGTTTATATCCCTAAATAAATTTATAATTTATTAGTATTAAAATCGTCTTTAGTATTAAAAAATATATAATTTGAACATATAAAATGACTTATCAATTCAAATTTCATATACAGAGCATGAATTGAGTTAAGTTTTTAATTAAACATTCTTATAAATTTGATGAAAATTTATCTCTGTCATAAGCACTAATGGTGATATTTTTTAGTTCGCTCTATAGACATAGGCTCTTCTTTTTCTTTTTTATTGTTAATCGAGAAGAAACTGTCAATTCCATTGGTACACTTGGGCTCGTTTAGTTTGTGAGTTTTTAACAAACTTTTTTTTTAAAGCAAGCTTTTAGCGAACTTAATTCAATTGGCGAGGAGGGCCAAGCGAATTTGAGTGAGTAGGAGGAGTTCTCTATGGTTGAATTTTGTTGGCAATCAACCGATGTGGTCCGAGCATTGTGAGCTGGCACATGCTGGTCTGCTCAGGTCGGCTTCAAAGTGCAGCACCCAACTAATATATGTGTGTGTCCTGTGTGTTCTTTGTACCCCAGGTCTCATATTGATATTATGACCAACACAAGTTAAACAAAAATCACAACCATGTTTGATATTTAGGAAAAATACGTGTAACTTAACTTGAGATAATTTTTTTTTGTCTCAATTCAACACAGATTATGGAATCTCCACTGTCAGTTTACAAATATATTCCGAAAATTTTATTCACGTAAAGACAGTTTGTTAAACAAAATTGAATTTAGATATGAACTTGTTTAAACTTAAAGCGGCCAAGCAGTATTCTTAATATTTGTGTGCATATATGCATATCTATCTTACCAATAGTAGTTCTAATTTCTTTTCATCTTTTTGATTGGAATGCTCCATCAAGGTGGGGTTATTGGTATGTGGTGAGGTCTCCATTGACATGATTTTGTCTTGGAGATTTTGGCACCTAATTTTTGGAAAAATGGGAGGTTGAGAGGGAGTGTTGCGTTGTAGGTCCCTTGGAACACATGCACAGGATACCCAATTTGCACCTTTTGATGAGTAGTCCATCAGGCTGTTTTTGGGTTTGTGTCTGGTCCAAGATTTGCATGCAAGAGTATCACATGCCCATGTCAAACAAACATCGTTAGTCAACGGTCAATCCTTCAAAAGCAGTGCATTTTGTTTTTCTTCCCTTTTTCTGTTTACTTTGGTTTGTGATCTCACCAAGTTCATTTATTTACTTGCCAAATAGTTGGGGGCTTCAACAGTGCCAAGGTTTTTCCACCTATATTTAATTACTCTCTTTATAATATTCGTTATTCATTTATCGATTTTGTTGATATCAATTGGAGCATTCATATAGTTCAAGGTCAAATTGTCCAAAAAAAAAAGGTGAAACTGATATATTAAGTCCTTTATTTAGACTTCCTTATTCTTGAACTGAATATAAACTTCATTAAAGAATATCAAATACTCAGTTGCTTTTCCTTGCATATAGTGCCAAGGTTTGTGTTACCTTTTATTTCGGATTCGTGTCGTATACTAAAACAAGGAATCTCTCAGAAAATTTGTCTCATTGTGGTGTTACGGTGACCTTATTAGTGTACGGGCTCAAGCCCGCTGCCAGTGTCAGCTATGACTCTTGGGAACATTTTGTAGCGGTGAGATAATGTCTGTATGTAACGCCTAGCAGGGGTATGCTACTATTGGTCATCTTCGGCTCTCCTTTTAACAGCAAAAAAAAAACTGGGGGATTTAAATTCTCATATTTTCACCTCCCATTTGACAACAAAGAGATCTTTAATTGAGCAAAGGCTCAACGGTAAGGCAACTCCACTCGGAACTTCGAGTTCCGGATTTGAGCTTATGGGTTCACGGGGACCGGCGCTGGATTAAGATTGTACTTCGTCAAGAAAAATAAAAGATCCTTAATCTCCCAAACCGAATTGTAATGATTTTTTTATTGAATCACTTGACTTTAATACACCTTTTTGATATTTGATTAGGTATTTGATTAATTCAAAATTCAATTAAGTAGGATCTTGCAAGGGGTGAAAATCTCTATTTCTCCTAGAAATTTTTTGGAGAAAAGCCCAGAATAACTTCAGCTCTTTTGAATGGAATGTTAGGTGATTGTTGATGGCCTTTCTATTGCCTCAGACATGCAAAACTTTGATTATTATTTGGAATACCCAATTCATAGTCATGCAAAATTGGAATCTTACACATGCGAACTATCATCCTAATTCTTATCCATAAATCACTAAAAATTGACCAATCATACTTGCTTCACTTATTTGATGAGATGCCAGTTCTCACAAGATTCCCAATCTGTCTCCTAGTTAGACAAGATCACACACTCGTGTAATATTTCATTAATTCACTCCTAAAGTGATCGGATTATTGTACTGTTTTGCGATGAATACGTATCACCAATATGTACACTTCCCTTTCTTTGGCAGAATTGATTTGTTTGAATGAGGGGAAGAAAAGGACAATCTGTACAAATTGGCCATGATGAAGCATCTACAATGCATTTAGACCCGATCTTAAAACCAGACAAAGTTGCATAATTGAACCCATCATGTGTCAATGTCTCAAACTCATGTAACAGTGACTAGGGTGCTTCCAAACCGTCAAATGCACGAACAAAATGTCCATGAAATGTCCTGTGCTATGGGCACCAGGACTAGGAATGGATCCACATGCTTCTTTCTTTACTTTTGAGTACCTCTGCATTGCAGCCAATTTATTGTGGCCAAAGATATGCTTCGAATTGAGTTTGGTTTGGAAGTACTGGATGTTTCACCTAGTCTCTAAAGACAAACATAGGCAAGAGGTCTGAAGGCAGGACGTTAAGTTCTAGATTCGGTTTGGCCAATAGATTGATTAGATATTGAGCATAATGTTTATTTTTAGCATATTTATTTAACATATTACATACTAAAACAACATACAGTAAATTATAATTTGAATGAAACATCAATTTACCAATTAGTTGTTAATTTTTAATAAATATGTTGGTTCTGAGCGAATTTTATTTTTAAATATTTGAGAAGGAAAAAAACTCCCAAAATACGTATTATCTGTTATTAATAAACAAACACTAAGTTTGTATATATTTTTCAGCCTTTTGAGATTCTTGAACAATTTGAAGAAAAGGAGATAGAAGCCTCCTGTGATCTGCAAGAAAGAAATTGAGGTGTGTCTCTACTCTCTTGCTAACATTCCTTCTACAGACAACATCCATAAAACATACAAAAAAGAAAGATTGTGGAAATTAATGATGCAATTAAGTAGATAAAATAACATAATACAATTTGCACCAAAAATGAGGGTCTGTGCATGGAGAGACATGCCGCATTATTTTATGAAAAAAGAGCATTGTTTTATGAAAAAAGAAGTGCTCGGCTTTGGCTTAGATTCTCGGAACTTGTCTTCCACTTTATTTGCATAAGCAAACTGGCTCCACTCCTTCCATGTCTCCAACGCATATCAACACCATCACCTTCTTTACTTGATCAATAATAACACGATGATCATCGTCGTCACCATCTTCGAAAGATGATTGGTGGTCCAAATTTAGCCGCCGAAGTTGATGCTTAGAATAGCCCGGTGTGTTTGCTTTAATTCGTCTTTTTGACATTAAATCACAGGAGGAATCTAAATAATTCATCTTTATCAACATTGGAACTTAATTTAAGGAAAAAAGAAACTAATGAGAGGGCAAGAAAAGCATGACAATGACGGTTTGCCAATGAATTTTGTATCATATTATCAGCGAGTATTATCTGCAAACCTCAAATTATAGAACATTCATTTGTGCAAGTCGAAATTGTGTGAAAAAAAATTAAGGAGATCAAACCTGTCACGAGGTTTCACAGATGAACTCACACATGCACATGATGCATTTAGGAACATCACGCACATTTAAGCTCAGACCTGTGCATGAGATTATAAGAACGGATTCCATGGACACTCTTGAATTGAAGCACAGCTGTAGCAAGTAGAAAATCCAGTTTAAGTCGTTTTAGCCTGACAACTACCTTACATCACTTTTCTTTTTGTAAGTCGCTGTCCTTAGATTTTATTAGTCAAGAACATAAAACCACAGAATGCTTTTACAAAGCTGTAAAAAGCGTTTCTATCAGACAAGAAGAAAAAAAATCCTGAAGACTTACGAAGAACATCTTACATCACTTAATTTACGATCTTCGGCGAGGCTTCACATCCTTCCATTAATTTATCGCAACCACATCTATGACAATACATTGTATAAAACATGAGAAAGGTTTACTAATATCCAATGTACATGTGAAGAAAATTGGATAGAATGCAAGAAATTCTTGCCAAAACAGTGGAAAGAATATATGTATGTTCTTTATTCAATTTCTTAGCATTCACATGATAATATACAGTTGAATTATACATTGAAAAGCTATTTACAGAGAAATGCTTTCCAAGATTAACTATTAATTCCTGTAATCACTAGTTATGCACAATAAACCATATATGAAGACGAATGATACAATTGACAAGCCAGTGAGAAGCAGCAAATATCAAGAGCTATTGATATGAGGTGAAAGTTGCGCCAACAAGCTATTTTGCTTGCCATTCTTCTCCAGAGAAATCTGCATTTATATATAAATGCGAGTTATGTGACGAGGATAGAGCTGGTAATGAATTTGCATTTTTAAGTATGAACTTCTTCGTTCATTCTTCATATTTTGTTTATGTATAGCAATACATCTTAAACTAATCATCTCTGTGCTCTGAACATAAAAGTTTCAACTGAAAAAAAAAAAAGGAAAGGAAGACTTGATCCTAAGAGTTAAGCAAGCAGTGACAACTATTAAGGGCATGTTTCTTCAAGGGACCTGATTTGGGCGAAACTGTGTACCAGGGAATGCTGTCCTAATGTTCATAATAGTGGAGTAGCTGAGAGTTCATCGAGTCAGCTTACCATATGAAGATCTTCGTCTGTACCAAAGGATTTATGTGCTTCTTCTAGACATTTTGATGAGATTCTTTCATGTTTTCTGCATTTCAAATACACTCTCACTGTTAGACAAGCCACACAAGAGACACCCCAAAGAATGCTATAGAATTTTTTTTTGTCTTTGCTATAGGAAAAGATTGTTGTGAAGAATTAAACAACATAATTTTTTTTTCCAATAAGATGAAGTAAGAATGTAAAAACATGCAGCAATGCTCTAAAGTTCTGATCATAACACTACTGGTATAAATCTGTGCAGCCAAAAAGTTGACAATCTGAATTCTAAAATATTAGGCTGATGCCAGCTCAACTAAATCATGTCAAATAGGTTTTCAAGGTATCATAAATGATCGACAGTAACTCTATAAGTATTTAGATAATTGGCTACAACACCACCTCATGGCTTTTCTTTTTGGTTTTATCTCCATAATTTCCTTTTGATTTAATATCCATAACAGAAGGTTGACACAACCCTTAGAAGGACCATCAATCTGAAGTATATAATAAGCAAGGTAGGAGTGGAAGTTTGCATATTAGTTGGAAAATCTGAAACAGAATCTAGTTAATATCCCATCTACAAATAAATTCTTTCTCCGAAGATTATTAATTTATAATTTCCCATCCAGAGAAAATTTTGATGTCTGCTCAGGATAAATATATATTATCCTGATATCTGCATTAGCATGGATTTGACAACGGAATTCAAATCATTCTTATTCACAACTTAATTTCAGTATAACGTTACGTTATGGTAAAATTGGAAGCCATGGAAAGCCCTATAACTGAGATGACAAACGGAGAAAAAACTTCAGAATTATATGGAACTAAGAAAGGAAATAAAGAAAATACCTAGAACTAGCTGGATCTTGAATCTCAAACTCGTCAGCACCAGCATCATATCCACAACTCACCACATAGTGACCTAAAAGCACAAAATAAAAGGCATCATTCTCCCATTGTTTTTTCCTTTAAGCAACTTGTGCCATTTATAAATCAGTCACCAAAATGAATGATGTTCATGACAGATGCTTCTCCAAATTCTATTCTTTTCCACAATTGTATTGCACGCAGAAGTGAATCAGTAAACTTTGAGGTGTCATCAACTTAGAAAAGAAACTTAGAGTTAAAAACAAAAGGAAATTGTAGCATGGCTTGCATCTCACAATGAAATACACCATCAACTACAAATTGAAATGTAGAAGCAGCTTATAGCGAGGTGGGCCGAAAAATATACAGAAGAAATCATAAGTGCATTTCATATCTGATTAACTGGAGAAGATCATAAGAAAAAAATGTTGCAGCTCCTTACCAGCATAGCTTGAGT
>CAODLS011598086.1:0-11022 GCA_948243855.1 Flueggea neowawraea
CTGACTGATGTCATGACTTTCACCCGCACCAGATTCCTCACTTTCTGATGGCCTGGCTGGAGAAGGAAAATTCACCTGTTTCACTTTTATATGTTGGTTTACATTGGCCACATCCTTGGAAAGAAGCGTACTATTCATCCCTCCACCAACAGAAGTTACTCTGGCAGCAAGATCAGAGGAACGAGCAGTTTCTGAAGATGTTTGCACTTCATCATGGTTTGAAATGGGAGACACTACATTTGCTCTTCTCGTACGTGAGATTTTTTGTGGTCTTTGCCCCACCCATTGGGTCATAGAGGGAGAAGATGACCCTATGGAGAGGGGACACTTGCGGTTATTAGATCCCCCAGCTGAATTTAATTTATTTATGCTAGGAGGTTGCTCCAAAACCTCAAGGGATCCAGATACACGAGGAAAATTAGGAGATGAGTTTGATGTCATTACAGAGCCACTTCGAGGTGTCCTAGAAGCCTTTCCTTTTATCACAGGACTCATATTGACAATATGATTATCTTCAAGGGTAGTTAACCTGAACCGCAAGGTAAGATGCATTAGAACAAAAATTAAGTCTGCAAAGAGATATGACAGGTCAAGGCATAATCAGCTTTGCAACTGAACATGGACCATAAGGATTCAACCAAACATACTTATTTGCTTTAGCCAAAAGTCGCTGCTTGTTCATGCCACCTGTAACATCCCTCATCAAAGAAACTTTTTCGCATTCATCTTTGGGAACTGCGTTTGCACTAGCAGGCAATGAAATATCAAGTTTTTTTGTGCTACTTGTACCATTAAAAGATCCAGACCTGCAAAAGCATTTCAATATTAGTTCACGGAAAACATATAAGATAACAAGAGCTATATCTTTACTATAAGCATGCCGACCAAAAAAAAAAAAATAGCAACCAATAGTAAATCAACTACCTTATGCCCTGCGTATCATGAGATTGCAGGCCAGAATCATTGCTAAATTTATGATGTATGGTTCTTTTACCTTCTCCTTCACTGTCTGCGGGTCTAATATAAACAGTGCCTACAGAACGTTTGCGTTTCATCTTTTTCTCCCAACCTTCCCCTCCAGCAGGCAGTCTTCGTACTTTTTCTTCGGTCATATCATAACCTTCACCAACATCCTTAACTACTTCTCTGTCTTTTCCCATGACCAGATGCTGCCTTGGAAGGGCATTGCTTCGGCTTTCAGCCTAAAAAATTAAAAGATAAATAGGAAAAGAAAAAAAATACATCAAATTACATTGTAGATGAGGTAGTAAAAATGCCACCACTAAGTGGTGCATATGATAGGAGTTGCAAGAATTGCAACAACATAGAAAACTTATTAATTTTCACACATATGACATTTAAAGACAGCTGCTACACAATGCCATCAATTCCTATACCACAATGAATATAACAACAGAGAACAGGACAAATAGAAAGAAAAGCTACTAGTACTATTAGTTGGATCTAATGTTCTTCCAAATCCAAAACAACAAAATCAAAATTTTCTTGATTTCTGTGCTCTCCAAAAAGACATCTAAAATATAAACGACGATGTGCTCTCACTAGAGATCCTTATATTCCATTCTGATCTAATGTAAACATCCACAGCAAAAGTTGCCACGAAATTCTTCTCATATCAGAGATGAGTTTGCAATTCCACCCTTCTCTATACCGACAAAAAATTTTGCAAGTAAAACCATGATGAATGAAAAATATAATGATTCGTCCTCTTCTCTACATGTCTTAGCCATATATATCCTCTTTGTTTCGAATAACCCACTGAATATAGCAAAGGCAAGATGGAAAATATAAGTAAAGAGAAAAATATAGTCCTGGTGCCTTGAATTTCTCTTGATTTTTTTTTTGGGAGAAAAAAAGATGTTCTTTCAAAACCAGAGAGAACTTCAAGCAAGTCACTAAGAACATTAAGTTGTTATTAAGTTACAATGTTAATGTTAAGAAAACATAGGGAACTATGACATATGGATATTGCGTATGTTCACAAATGCAAATTTATCTTCTGAAAGGAGCTTTAAGTTATTAGGATTTACAGGAAACTTCATGCAAGTTACTGTTTCTCATCCACCTATTTGGCTTCCCATGACAGTTCTCATATTGATACTGCATGCACCTTCTTGTTGCATCTGACCTTATTTCCATACAAGTTCATACTTCATAGTTCTTCATAAAAGAAAACAAGAAAACTAGGACCCCTTGTTTATATGAATATACACATGCACCACATTTATATGCATTGTGAATATGTTGTGGAAAAAATTCAAAGTAATTTCAGGAGTGTTTCCTGTGAAATACAACACCATACCCGTAATTCTGCTACAGAAGTGCGAACTCGTTTATTCAAAACAACATTTTTATTCCTGTCCTCCAATCTTTGAGTTCCAATGTCTGAAGAGTTACGATGGAGTTGCACTCCCATCTTCAAAGCATTTGATCCATTTGGTCTCTCATTTGCTGCAACCTCATTCCGATGTCTCTTCCTAAGCTCACAGAACTTCTCAAGTCTTAACAGGCCTTCATCGCACCTTTTCCCTCTTACCCTGAGAAAAAGATGTTGCATCTTGAATACAAATTATTTATTATAATGACATGGTTTTTGTACTTAAATCTAATAAATAAATTACAACAAATGCTTATAACAACAATGTCATACAAAACCAACCAAATTATTACAGTGATCCAGACTTATATAAAACAACAAAAAGTCACCTGGCCTGGCCAATGCCATCTATTATATTCGATCTAAACTTCTTGAGTTCCTCGGTAACCACTAGAGGATGAGGCTTAGAATGAGAAGCTCCAAATGAGTTATCTTCTGATGCATTTCCCAGAGAGATTCCTATTGCCTGCCTCAACTCACCTGATCGAGTGTATTTATGATCTCCCATTGTAATAGGATCCAACAATAGAAAATGAGTGATTGGGGGAATATCCATGAATGATGAACCAGTAGACCGGGGTGTACTTGCCCCAGAACCAAAACCCCGACTATCACTGCCCTCACGGAAGCTTCCCGATCTATCCAATGAGGCACTAGGATGTCCTGTCTTCTGCCCATTGGAACGGTTCCCAGAGAAACCCAATTCCTCCGGACTCGTCATATTTGCCTCAAATCTCACATTGCCGGCCATCTATTCAATGCATGCAAAGCAACACAAATCTGAATTATCAACTGCTTGTTTCAGTACGTCCAGAGCAATCTCTAAAGCAAAGTCCGCTATAAAGATTCCAGAACACTTGATTACAATCCAATAAGTTAACAGGAATAGTCTTCTTCTCAATAACTAAAATAAATTCTACTGAATAGGGAATTTTAAATAAAACAGAATATCGTTCAACTGATTTCGGAAGTTCAAAGCTTCCAAGTAGGAGTGACAAAACTAGCCTTCAACAAAAAAAAAAACAAAACAGGATATTAACGGTAAACAATTTTGAATTTATTTAACTTTCCCGCAATTTCTTATCATCCAAACACAGCTCAACAATTTGAAACAATGCTAAAACAAGTAATTAAGCATAAAGACAACTCAATAACCCAATCAACAACTAACAATTAAACTTCTAAACCATCACTAATCACATAAACAGCCAAATTCAGCCCAAACAAAAACCCTCCAAAAAATGCAAAAGATACCGAATATAAAAAAATTAAGCAAACCCCAGAAACACGCAACTTACGAAGACTTCAAAAGCCCTAATTGAACACAAAAAGATTAGGGCTTTTTTGTTGCACTAAAGAAAGACCCAAAACAATCAAATTGGAACCGGAATTCCGTCAAACACCCAACACGGGACTCGGAAAAGTCGAGAAGCAATGCATACATACCGGCATTGAAGGATCGGGTAACGTGGAGAATCGAATTGAAGGGAGAGAGAATTTAGGGTATTGCGACGAGTAGTAGTGCTCTTTCTTTCGTTTTTTTTTTTGTGAGAGAGAGAGAGAAAGGGAGAGAAGGAAGGAAGAAAGGGGGGACCCGCAGAAAGAGCATAAATAGGGAGCGAACGTGTTTAAATCAGGGCCGTTTATTTCACGAGGGCCCACTTAATTGAAACTTAAGATGTGTTGGACTATACTGTTCTTCCTCTCTGTTGTGTGATGTTTTAGGCCGAATCCATAATTTCCCCCTTTTAACTTTTAAACCCCATCAACTTTTCTTTTTACCTCTCAACCCCATCAATTTAGCGCCGGTATTAAACGTGTCGTTAAAATGCTGAGGTGGACAATTACCCAGCAACAAACCAGAACCAAACAAATCCCAAGCCAGTCAAAAAATACAAACCAAACCCAAACCAGCCAAAAACCCAAACCATCATTCTTCATCCCAAAAACCCAAACCACCATATTCATTGCCTAATTTCAAAAAAAAAAAAACAAAAATCTCTCTTCTCTCTCATCACCTTCCCCAAAGACCTATGCTTCCGACCCTTCCCAAACCATCTATCATCGTTCCCCCCCCCCCTGTAATTTCAAAACAAGAACTGAGATAGCAACTCCAATTGAATGAAACCCACACTAAGAGATCCATCCAATCTAAACCATTTATCACTACTCTCACTCTTCACTGCTCTCTCTCAAACTCCAAATATTGAGCCACAAGACTGATCGCGCATCTAGAGATCGCGAATTTTAGAGACCCACACCACGTTATGAATAGTATGAAATCCCAGTTGATTTACGGGTTTGCTGGGTCTCAATTGATGTGGGTTTCTATTGGTCATCTTATGGAGGAGAATCGATGGATGAATGAGCCCATTATTACTCTTTTGACTGTGAGTTCGCTTCTTTTTTTTTTTTGAAAGCAATGAAAACCCAGTTTTTAGTTATGTTAATTGGACTTCGTTTTTTATGCTTTGTTTAATTGGGTTTGGGTTCCCATTTTGCTGACAAGTTTGCTGTTCATGCAGTGATGGCCATGGTATGGTGTCTGTGATGGTTGTGACGAAGCAAGGCGGTTGAAGGTGATGATCATGGGGTGGTGGTTGTGACGGGTGCTAGTTGGTTAAGGGTAGAGATGGTGTTGTTTGATGGGTGTTTGGTTTGTGAAACGATAGTGATTTCTGTAAGTTTGATTTGGGATGGTTAGCATTTTGGTTTGGGTTGGCAGATGGTTAGCGTTTCGGTTTGGGTTGAGTATAAATATTCCACGTCAGACTAATTAACGGATAAATTATACAATTTATAACGGAGTTAGACTTTTGGATTAGTAGCAAAGGTTTTGATAAGTTGATGGGAGGCTTGGAGGATCTGAAATGAAAGTTTACGGGAGAAAATTATGACTTGATATGAATAAATTTTTTATTTTTTTATTTCTGTTTTCTAATTTTAAAAAAAATAAAAAAAATTTGCAACTAAACAGTTCTATAGGTTCCACGGAATGTTTTAGTGTACTTTAGATTCCAACTCTTTGTTGCAACGAATGTTTTAGTGTACTTTAGATTCCAACTCTTTGTTGCACTTGCATGCATGGATCGGATTGGCTTCATGTTCATCACATGATTTTATTCCATTTTTGTCCTATTTTTTGCAATTTTTATTATATTTTATTGGCTTTTTTGTTTTTTTTTTCATTTTGGGTGAGAGTGGTTGTTGTGCAGTGGGGATTTGTTTCACTTAGGCTTGACTTGGGTTGACTAAGAGGATCTCGGTTTGAGTTACGAGTGTTGTTGTAGGTCAAAAGTGTTGGGAAGGGAATCTACATTGGTGGGTTTGTGTTGGAACAAGTTAAGGTGTTCACTTTCATGGTGAAATCTATTGAGTAATGCAGCTAAAACCTGAAATTGGTGTCTTGTTTGATTATGTTAGCATAATACTCTTAAGATTTTCCAAACTTCATAGCATCCAACTTGGAAATTGGATCACCTATTTGAAATGTAGCCAGAAAACTGCAAAAAGTAATATGGTATTGTAGCCAGCATGTCCGTTTACGATACTGTAGTCAAAGTCGAGGAGATAAAAATACGCGAAACGTTTGGTCCACTTCAACATTGCAAGGTAATTCAGTTACTATGTAAAGAAATTGATAGGTAGTTAAATTAAGACTAGTTTAGTCCTCTAATTCATATCTTAATATTTTTTTAATCATATTTAACAACTGATTGGGCAGAACCCATGATTCGCCACACATTTTCTTGCAGCCGCCATTAGTTAAGGAACCATGACTTTCTTAGTATTTAGTTTGAAAAGTTACAGGTAACTGTTATTGTGTCCTGCAGGTACAAAGTGTGTGTTCTGAGCTTGTCCTGAGACAGGGTAGTCTGAAAACATGGATGATGAGAGAGTTTTACGTGGCCCGTCGAGTCCTGTCAAGACAAGAAGTGAAAAGTAAGTACAATAAGTATATATGAAGTCAAGTCAAGAGCCCCTAAAACATGCAAGCTAATTAATTCGGTCAGTGTAGCTTCTCATGTTACATAACCAATGAAATGTTAGTTCAGAAATTTAGAGCACGTTTAGTTTCAAATGAAATTAGATTATATTTGATTTTAAAACCAAATCAAATCACATAAAGTAGCATATTTGGTGGCGTTTTTAAATTCTATATACTATACAACACACTTTTATTATAGCTCTCATATGCTTCTTATTGAAAAAGAATTTGTGGAGAAATTTGGTGCAATGGTAGCTAGGAGTAAAGGTGACCCATGACAGCATTGGTAAATGCAACAAACACATTCTACTTTGAATTTGTAACACTAAAGGTGACCCATGACAGCATTGGTAACATGACATATTAACTTCAGCTACTTGGTTACGTGAGACATTACAATTTTTCCTTAAGTTTGTGATGTTTTCATCTTCAAACCTTCCAATCACGATATCCAAAATATTTTTCGTATCTTGTTAATGTGAGATTCACCTATACTCAAAACATTGTCATCAATTGAGCTTTGTCCCACCACCGTTGAAGTTTGGAGGTGGGGTAACTCTAATATCATAATTGCCAATTACTTGACAAAAACACGGAACTGTCTTTAAACAATATCTAACAACTAATGAGCTTCTAACCACCAAGTCAAAAAGTTCAAGTTTAGTTTATTTAAGTAATTATATCCTTATACTTATAAATCTTTCCATATTCTCACATTTATCTTATGTGAGATTTTTGGCAATAGTTGTGCAACAACTAAGTGAACTTACTAGTTTAAGCTGTCTATTTAGGCGGGACGTTACACAAGAAAAATAAATGAAAAATATAGGTAATAAACAAATATAGAATTAAAGTGGCACATTCCCATCATTCAAGTCCAAATTGAGGTTTGGTATATTTAACGAATAATTAATCATCTTTTTTCATGTTTCATCTCCAAAGAAGTAAAATTTGCTAAACAAGAAGAAACATGAAATCCTTCACCAATCCCTTTGCTTCCCCTCAATTCCTCTCCATCCATCTTGTTAGGCTCGGATTCTACTCTAGGTGGGAATGATGAATGATTCGAGGTGCAAACAATGGTATCTTGTCAGCTCAATCTTCCCTTGGCTTCTTATTGATGTATTCATAGACTTTCTTGAAGTGTTGATCTTCATAGGGAAATAAATTACCCATTAGAGTGAAATACCCTTCTTTTAATGCAAATCGTTTGTCTTTTTACTCACATAAGGACCTTTTTACTCGCGCAACATGTTGAACATTTCCAATCTGCATGCATGAGATCTTCCTAGCTCGTGTAAGTTGACAATTTGAATGTTGGATAAAAGATTATTCGATTCTTGCTTATTAGATCTATAAGTCTTCTTCTTTGTCTTTTTTGAGTTACATAACATTTCTTGGAACTTTTAACTTAGTAGCAAGTTTTTCCAACTTGGCGCTCTTGGTTCAAATCTCTTAGTCGTGTTCATCAACTCCTTTGATTTGTGCCATTTCCTATTGCATGGAAACATACTTACGCTATGTTGTATACGTTAACTTGTCTTACTAGCGTAACCTTTTTCTTGCTCATATGAGTTCATACTGATTGCAATTTTTCCCGTGTATCTCCTTATTCACACAAGTTCTCCATTTTTCAGGTTGTTTGCATTTTCAGTATTCAACTTCCTTTCCTTTGGCTCCAACCCTTTCATTCATGGTTTTTATGAAAAATATCATTCATGAATATTTTGTCATCATCAAAATCAATTATTTGGGTCAACATATCTCTTATCCATACATAGCCTTAGAGTCAACAATATGTACCTTGAAATAAGGTGTCGTAAATATATTTAGAGAAAGTGAAATAAAGATTCTGATGAGCTGATGAGGTGTGTTCAATTTTGGAACATATGTATATCTCATCTACTTACTTTATATCTCTACATTTAAACATGTGTTGAGTATGTCTGTTGAGAGTTCTAGAGTAACGTTGCATCTAAGTGGGCACTACCTTATAGGACTTAATGTTTATACATTGGGCCTTATCTTGACTTGGACATCATCTCTATTAGGCTTTATATATTTAATGGGATTGATGGGCCTTTGGATATCCAAACAACATTAAGATAATAAATGGCTAGATGTTTTGCTGTGTCTATGATGATTGTTGATGTTCAAAAGGGGTTGACAATCATGATTTATTTGGTAGTGGTGGTAGGTTACGAAGGGTTATTAGGTTTGTTGCAGTGATGGTAGTATTATCGTAATGATTTTATAGGAATGATAGGTCTGTGGTAGTGATGGGGCCGTTAATTGGTTTGTAGTTTGTTGGTTTTTGGTGGTCTTGTGAGATGCGATGAGAGAAAGAGGGAAGTATGGGTCAAAGTGAGAGAGATATAAATGGAGGTAGAGATGGAGATTTCAATTATACCAAATCCTTGAAAGGACAAGTGGCGATGAAGATTAAAGAAGAGGAAGCTTTTTGTGTTTGGCACTATGATTTATGGGATCATACATGGCATATAAAACATTACTGATGTGCCCCATTGCCATCAAACTTAATTGACCAAGCTCTTCAATATGGACATGAAAGGTGATTTTTGAAACAAGAGGGACGAAATCGAGATTAGGCCAAACCTCAATAACCGGCAAATAATTTGTCGGATAAATGTACTGCAGGACATTCTCACGTATGCGATCCGACGTGGCACCCTTCACCCAGCCTTGGGCCCCCGCGATATGACATCGGCGATGCACTAAAATAAAGTTTCAACGCCGTCTTCTTCAGAACTCCCACAAGCCAAAACACCACACGCAGAGTAAGAGCAACTCATACTACCACTGTGACTAACAATCGTCGCCAATTACCTTCCGATTCAACCGTCGAGATGGCCTTCTCTAGCAGCCTCTTCTCTTCCTCCCTCTCGTCGGCCCATCTCCAACATCGATCCTCCACTCTGGCCCCTAAATTCTCTGCCTCCGATTTTACGCTTCTTGACCTCCGAAACGCCGTCGTTTCCACAGGAAAGATGTGAGAAATTCACTGTTACTCGTTTCTGTAAAAAAAATGATAAACTTGTTTTTGTTGATGTAAATTAATTGAAATGTATGAAAAGTATGAGTTGTGTGAATGTTTTGCAGGAGCGTTTTGTGTGCTTCAAGTAATTATTCTAACGCCGTCAGTTCGTCGCCTATGGTGAGTCATTTTTCTTGTAACGCAAATGTGTTGATGATCCTTTTTGGATTTGTTGTTATAGTTGCGGAATTCACGGGATGATGTTGATTTACAGAAATTCGAGCAGGATGCTGATTATGTTCCCATGCCGATCCTTCTGATAGACCAGGACTCGGATTCCGAAGCAACTATTGTGCAAGTCAGCTTCGGTGATCGTCTCGGAGCGCTTATTGACACGGTGAAGTATCATATGCCGGATTCTTGATCATTTATATATTTCGACTTGTAATTTTATTGCTCGGATTTACGTGGAAAGAACGAAATTCTTGAAACATTTCCAGCTAAAATGGATTTGAATCGATGAATGCAAAGTTTATAGATGATTATATGTACAAATTGAGGTTGGTGCCTGTAGCAATATTTCGGAAGTAGCATAACTAATCTACTGTCTACGAAAAAAAATCTATGCTTGATTTCTTTAAAACACCGGCTGAATGTTGTTTATTTTGGACTTATGGTGGAATTACAAAGTTGATTATTCCTATTTGAACTTGGTGGCATACATAAAGCAGAAGGAATTGCATTGTTTGGATCTCACAAAAGTACAATCATTTTGAGTTGTGAGGTCTCAGCAAGAAGAAAGCTGAGATTTTCCATTCAAAGTGCTTGCATTCCTATTTTGTCAGAATTTATATATATGCAGCTTTGCTAAGGAATGATTTTGTTTTTTACTTGAATTCTGAAGTCATTGAGAGGATGCTGTTTCCTTTGTATTTTTCTCTGGATAAATCTTGGAAATTCTTGTGATCTCTTTTGATTTATCGTAGGGCAGATGAATGCCTTGAAAGATTTGGGACTGGATGTGGCAAAGGGAACTGTTCTCACTGAAGGACCAGTAAAGCAGACAAAACTTTTTATAACAAGATTGTCAGTTTCTAACAATTTAAATCCCATGAACTTGAGTTTGCACTTTCATTCTCTATGATTCTATAATTAGACAATATTTTCTAAACTGGATGTCTGAAAATTTCCATAGTCCAGCATAAAAAGCACCATTTCTGGATTCTTTATTTTTGCTCCAAGTTTTTTCATATAGAGGTTTATTTGTTTTTTGCTAGAGAATCTGGGCGCAAGGTTGAGGATCCTGACATGTTGGAGAGAATTCGACTTACCATCATTAACAATCTCCTGAAATACCATCCCGTGTGTACCTTATTGATGTTTTACTTTATATCTTTCTTTTTTCTTTTTAATTTTTGACATTCTAAATCTGTTTTTTATCCAGGGCTGTATCCCAAGTCATATATGTTTTTTCTTATGATGATAATTTTGTATTTTTCTCCATTGTATGGTAGGAATCTAGTGAGAAATTGGCCATGGGTGAGGCATTCGGAATAAAAGCACCAGAGACAAAGGTATGTCTATGATGATGTTTTTAGTTTATGGAACTTTGGTTTGTTAAAGTAATTAGGTTCATGTGTG
>CAODLS011598142.1:0-18308 GCA_948243855.1 Flueggea neowawraea
TGTCAAAAATTGCTTCTTGTGAAAACTCTTCTTCAATAATGGAAGTATCATCGATAATCATCGGTTCCAATAAGTGTGCATGCACACCAAGATTCAGAATTAGATCAAAAGCACGAACCCTACAAGCTGCTTTTGGGGAACTAAGCATTTCCTGAAAAATGTTTAAAAGAAAATTATAATATTCCATTATCTTTAATTACAAAGCACTAACTTTTCATTAATGGTACCTCAAGCATAGACAGGGTGAGAGGAGCAGCTGTTGCTGAGTCCAACATATACCTACAAAACAAATTTTAATCAGACTATGGATAGGGAAAAGAAAAGGAAAAGAAAGCAAAGGCAGGCAAATTAGAGTGTAATTTGCAGGCTCATGTTCAAGCTTCAAGAACCTCAAATTCAATTTCTTTCCTGAGCAATGACTCATAGCCAATTTAAATTTATCTTTTGCCAATACATGTAATAAGGATAAAACCAGCTTGAACACAGATATACCACAAAGAGATCAAATGCTGGAATCAAAATTACATGTCAATGACAAGTTTAATAAGAATGCTCACAGCTACAACCATTGACGGCTTCCCAATGTTACTACTTAATCTAGATGAGACGGTCATATTATTAGCATTTGGAGAATACGTCTCTGAGCTAACTGCAGCGATTACCTCGCATACCTCTGCAGGATTTAATCGTAAGGGTTGCTGGCCACTGGTCCATAATTAGAAAGAAAACAATGAGAAAATGATGCAAAGGAACATAATGCAAAATCATCAGATATAGGTTATAACTATTCAAATATTAGCAAACAAAATTGTGATATTTCAAATATCAATGTTCTCAACTAAAATGCAGGAGGAACACACTTCCTCAACACCAAATATAAAAGGGCATATCCTGCAATAGGGAACACTTTTAACTTTTATATCAGACAAAAAAAATATATTATAAATCAAATTCAGATGATAGAAAATGGATTTCCAAAGGAATTGTACATACCAATATGCTAAGAAACTGATTTATCATTGTTTGAACTTGAAACAATATTTTATCCCAGAGACATAAAAGCAAAAAATTACACATAATGCACTTCTCCAAAAAAAGAGAAGCATAGTTTGTTCTGTGTGATATGTCAATCTATAAAGTAAAAGTTCAAGCCCGAGGATAGGAATATTAATAAAGGCGAACACTGGGACCATAATAGAAATGATATTTCATTCTTTTACCTGTAATGACGATATTGGAAGAGTGGTCGAGCACGTGGACGGAATGTGCTCACAAGAGTATCCTCCCTGCACAACCAGCGAATCTTAGATACATTCTTATATGTCTCCACTATAATAAAGTAGGCCTCAAGAAAAGCATACAAGGCTTCACTCCTACCAATAACTCGAACTTAGACCTTGATACTTTGCTACAGATAAAGAAATATGGAGCACAAAAAGATTTATTACTCCTAGGATTTGCAGCATGTAAGACTGATCTTTTCATTGTTGCAAACGAAGATGCTATCTGCTCAATCATGCCATGATATATTCACTTCATCATTCAATTTAATTTGCCATTCCCAGTATTCTAATTATTGACTTGGTAAGCGATATGAGTCTTATTTTTTCACTTCAGCTCTCATGCTTTTCTGGAATAAATGCAATGTTCAAGACAAGCCCAGTAAGCGAACAATTATAAGCAAACTCAAACAACTTGGTCAATCACAACTAGGTTTGATTCATTCGTACTGACTAGCACATTTGATGAATTATGTCAGTGTTGAGCTGAACACCTCCAATTTAGGATTCCCTTAGCCAAACCAATATAAAATCTGGGTTATTTAGATTTGACTAAGTCTAACTCATTTAAAGAACAGACATGATAAGGGGAGCGTACAAAAAGGATCAAACCATACTGAACAACACCAAAACCACCCTTTGCACAAATTAAAATACCAAGTTACTTAATTACCAGAATGAAAATGCAACCTAGGTCACTTAACTATGAGTGATGCAGTATCCTTATTTATGCACAAAAGGTGCTAATCATTGACATAGCACTATGTTTCCAATACTATTATTAGAAATGAAAAGTATATACACACAAATGAGAGAAAAAGCAATTGAATTGGAACAAAATTCTCCCAGAATGAAAAATCATTAATTTGATTGAAAAGAGCATACCACACCTGTCGAGGTCCTGCTTTAGTGCGTTTAGATGCTGGTATTGCTTTCAAATGGGGGCGAGCAGAGGCTGAATTAGTAATGGTTGCAATTGATCAAGGCTGCAATAGCTGATCAAGTTAAGGCATATCTGCAGTTCCAAAATATCTCCAAGGCTGACCCTTCATTTTCGCTTCCATATCTCCCACCAATAAAGCTGCTGCACCTAATTCGAGGAAATTATGAGTGCTTGCATCCTTAAGATCCCCAGCACGATCACTGTAATATACAACATAGGTCAAAGTTTCTAAGCAACATAGAACAATAAGACCTTTATAAACAGCAAACTCTACTGCAAAAGGAAATTTCAAATGAAAGCAACAATTACTTTTCAGCTGAAGGGAATGATCATTGGTGATCCCCAAGCCAACGCCATTTTAAAATATCCACTGCAATATAGTCACAATCTGATGTTGCCTCAACTTCTTCAACATTAGATAAACTTGAAACAGGTAAAGAAATAGCATCATTATTCTATGAAGCTTCTCCACCATTTGCAGGCTGCAATTGAGAATTAAAAGATCTACTTAACAAGGAGGACAGTGTTGGAAGTGACTGTCTTGATGCAGAGGGAGCACCAGCGAAGGCTGCTGGTTGGAATGACAGCCTTGGAATATGTTGAGCCACTAGAGAACGAATGTAATTTAATGATTTTACAAGTGCACCAGATGCAAAACCAGATACAGGCAAAGGATAAGAGTTTGCAGATGCTGTTGCTGCACTAGATTGTTGATTCAGAGATCGTGACCACGGTGGCGATTGCCGGTTAAGGCTACTATCACACTCTATAATTGTGCGAACACAAAATCCATCAATCTGAAGCAATGTCTCCTCACTGGGTTTATAACTGCAGCATAAGAATAACAGACCTCATAAATAAAACATTAAAGGCAAGTTTGAAGGAAAAAAAAAACACTGGACTAACCATGGACATGGAACCTTTATATGGAGTTTTTTTTAGGGCATGGACATAGAGCCTATTCATTTCACGTAGTCCTCTATAAGAATTATTTTTTCCAACCATTTTCACTCCATTTAGGAATTTTTCAAAGGAATAAACAAAAATTCTCTTGTAATGCATAATAATTTATAATCAGTATGACTATCACTCTCCATATACATGTAAGTTGCAAAATGACATCTATATAATGTTCAGAAATACACACACACACACACATATTAAACCAAAGAAGAAAGAATGTTTTTAGGGAAAAAAAAAAGTATGAAGTTGGCTCCTTATGTTACAACTAGAACTCTCAAAACTGAAAATTACATTTAAAATACTATCTTTCTCAAAACAAGAGCAACACAACACAAAGAAAGCTGATGATTGAATCATTCTAAAGTTATGTAAACCAATATTTATCCTAAAACTAATATTTCATTGTTCTATCGAGGAATTTTCCACAATGTTATAAGAAATTCAAAGAACTAAAGAAACACGTACAAAAATTTATTTAAAAAAAAAAACAGAGAATATTAATTGAACATTTGATAATTAAAACTTAAAGACACCATAAACTGAAAGCCAGCCGCAATGCAGAGAACTTGCTAAGAGATCACTTGACTGTTAAATGACTGTCTATGCCACATTCAACAAGCTAAAGAGAAGAAACAGAAGTGTTTGGGTAAGAACAACGTACCGCAAAAGGTATCGCTTCAAAAGAGCTACACATCTTGCAACTACTGCTGGACTGAAACAAATTAAGATCGCATCAGTGAAGAAAAAATTCACATTTTCAGAAATAAAATGGGATCTAAAGCATATACAGAACAAGCAATTTTTAGAAGATATTAGCGTAAATAGTAATGAAATTTCTGAAACATAAGAGCTCATCCTTTTCTCTTTTTACAATGGTTAAAACTAAATCAAAAGAATATGAAATCCATGAACCAAATCAATTAATCAAGTGAAATCAGCATGAGAAACCTGTGTATTTGCCATATGCATTTACCTGCGTTCCCTCTCAGCAATCGTGTGCTCCAAAATAACACTATAAGCCAAGTCAGTTGTCGCAGAGGATGCCAAATAGTCCTACCATCATAAATTCCAATTAAAATGGCATCAAATATAATATTGGCTTATTGGAAGAGAGGTATTAATTTTAAGTTAAAAATATAACATTTGAAATGTAAATCCAAAAAAAAAAAAGAAAACATGAATCCCTTACAAATTAAAAATTATTCAGCCAACTTGAACTATATTCAAAACAAGGGAAAATGTAGAACAATGAGGAATGCCTATGGTTAATAAGAGAAAATAACACAGATTGTATTGAGCAATAAAAATAACAATGAGAAAAAAGAAAAGAAGCATTTCAAAATCAGATTCAGTTGAATGAGGTTTAATCCCTCGAAAAGTCAAACAGATTTAGACTGACAAGTGTTAGTGGACTGTTGATGGATTTCATCAGATAAAGAAACTAAAACATTGAAAATGGCATGATAATATAGGTGATTGCTTATCGCAAGGAAAAGAATTTCTAATAGAAAACCAAAATCCAATTGATACAAAGCAATAAAATTTAACTAATAGGATCACTTGTTCAGAAATAACAAATTCGAATACCTCCAAACACCAAGAAATCGATTTTTCAGAGGAAATTCAATCATCCAAACGACCAAAATGTAGTAAAAACTTTAACACAATTCAGCATAAAACATATCACTTTAACCTCCATCAGTCCTACTACGTCCCATAAGCAAACAATTTTCATTCTTCTCTCATTCAACCTATCCCAACGAAATTAAAAAAACACTTCCACTCTACAAAACACGAAATCAAATCCTCAATTCCAGACAATTAAACACAATTCCCAAGATCCAGCTACAAAACTCACCCGGAGAGTTCGAGAAGCTTCGGTCATTGCAGCAGAGGAGGGAGTCCCATGGTGAGAGCTAGGGGAGGTGACAGATGACGGGGCAGACGAGGAGAGACAGTCGCAAGACGAAGAGGCTCCGGAGGCTTCTTGGAAGAAGAGGATCTCAGCCTAGAAGCACTGGAAACAGCGCCGAGCTGGAGCTGGAGGCGGGCGCCGCCGCTTCGAGACGGACTGAAAGTGGAAGACATATCGCGAACTGTAACAACAGTGAGGGAGAAGTGAGAATCGACAAGAACGGAGTGAAGGTGAGGCGAGCGAGGGTGAGCTACGTTTGGAGAAGCATTTTGGAGTGATTGGGATGTGGAATGAGCAGTGATTTGATTTTGTTTTTCGTTAGCAAAGGGCAAAAAATGCTTTTGGAGCGGAGAGTGGGAAGTGTATTATTAGCTGCCAAGCGCTAACTTAACTCTTGCTTCGCTTTTTTCTGTGCTGTGTTAGTGGGAGTTTCAGGGGTGTGTGCGTTGTCGTTTTGCTTTCAATGTTATTAGTTGTTGAGATTAGAGGCTTATTGGGCCTTATTGGAATTAATGGCCCATTAATCATGTGACAGGCCTTGTAATGAAAAAATGGTGAAAAGCATACTTCGCCACCAACTTCAATTGTTTTCCAATTTGGTCATTAAAGGTAAATTTGTTTCACTTTAGTCACTAAACTTCGATTTTGTGCGATGCAGAACACTCCTCAGGATCTTAACAGAAAGTTAATCGGAGTTACTACAGGGCATACAAAATTGAAGTTCAATGATATTTCGAAGAAAAAGGATTGCATTCGTATTGAAAAACGAAATATCAAACAACAACCGCCGTTATTATAGAACACTAGAAAACCATGCCTTGCTCAGAATCTGACGTCCAAACTAATGTATGAGATTCGCAGACCTCTTAATAAATCTAACATCAACATCATTAAATTGTGCCACAAGTTTACGGTAATCATCCAAAACTAAAATAAAAGGAAAAGAACCATGTGTAGTCTTTTTGAGGGAAGAAGCAACAAGGAGAGAACAAGATTTGCAGACCTCCTAATAAATTGAAGTTCAACGATTAAATTGTACTTAACAAATTGATATTTGCCGGCACAATGAAGAAAGATGCAAAATTCAGTTACCATCTATGTCTTTGCCTTTAGCAATCTTGATTACGTTCGAGTTGATTTTATTCGATGATTTGCGAAAATTGCAGCCTACAAATTCCTTTTTCAAGTCGACTTACATAAAGATAAAGATTGCCATTTGACTTTTTTAAAAAAAAACTTGACATATTAGCGATAGAATGCTGCAACTCAAGCTTCAATTTAATTTTCAATTTGAAAGGAACCAATATCATATGACAAAGATCTATTTTTAATTTGTAAAAAATATGCAAATGAAATTATTCGTAAACACTTATTGTTCAATGACGATTTATAGTTACTTTGCCAGTCCTCTTTCTTTATGTGCGACTGTACTGTGTTAGTTTGTCAGGTCTTCTTCAGTTCGACATAACAAAAGACAGCAACATCCACCAGACAAATCTTTTTTCAGGTTTCTATTTCTACCTTGTCTTACGTAAATCTTTCCTTAATTTTGTTATTCATTGTCTAGCACCGTTATGATTTCATTTCTCTCTCGTATTAATTTACTCCTTTTCAACTTCTTGTCCTTTTAGCTTCACTTCATTTTAGCCATTCCAGCTTACTCTTCTGCACAAATCTCCCTCTTGATTTTATCCATGAAAAACAGCAACTTTTTTAGGGCCAAATGAACCTTCTTTTTTTGTTGGAGGGAAGGGCCAAATGAACTTAAAAAGCAAATTAGTCATGAACCAGCTAAGTAAGTGTATATTAAATGCAGAACTAATAGGTATAATAATTCAGGGTAACTGCCCTTTTTTCCTTTACTGTTACTAATTAATTGCACATTATGTTCGGCTTATGATTTCCAAGTTTCTGATCCTCTTTTTTTATTACAGCTGCTCTTTTTTGTGTTCAGTGCAGCAATATGGCGTTGAGTTTTTTTTACTCAGATTTTGATAGCAATGTGGCATTGTGTTTTTACTCAGATTTTGGTCATCTCCATCATCAAGAGTACTTAACCAACTTCCAGCAAACTTACCCATACTCTGACATGGTGTCAGCAACAGACCTCCTTAGCAGCTTCCATGACAACGACAGCAGCTTCGGATTTTCTTTCAATTTCATCGATACTTCCCACTTTGAAGTTCTTTATGATCAGTTCTACTCTGATCAAGACAGTTCCAACAATCTTTATGCTTCCTTACTTTTCTTCTCCTTCTGATGAAATAGAAACCCTTTCACCAGAAATATTTTCTCCTGAACAAGAATTTGGCTCCTTTGACCAGTATCCGAAACTCCAAAAGAGTTACCAAGATATTTGGCTATCAGGTTTTGAGCCTACTTGCTATGATGGGTTCATCGCAAATTCTGGTCCAGTAGCGGTCACAGGACCATTGCCTGAAGTTACAGTCCTGGCTGATCCAGTGTTGCCAAAGCTTGAGGCCACGTTACGGACTGTTTTTAACGAAGGAATCAGGACTGAAAGCGAGAAGAAACCGAGCCCGTCATCCCAGAGCATTGCCGCAAGAGAAAGAAGAAGAAAGATTGCCGAGAAGACTCACGAGCTTGGAAAGCTGATTCCTGGTAGTAATAAGATGAGCACTGCTGAAATGTTCCAAGCTGCTGTCAAGCATGTCAAGATCTTGCAGGCTCAAGTTCAGATTCTTCAACTCATGAACTCAATTCAGGTAACGATTATTTCAGCAGTAACCTTTTGTCATTTCATCTTTCTTTTCGTGGTATCATACTGATTTTAATCAAATTAGCAGGAAAGTGATGGACCAGTGATGCATACAGAAGAACTACATAATCTTCTGATGTCTCCAATGATTCAGCCGAAGTTGTACTCAGAAGAGAAGTGTTCAGAGTTTGTCTAGACCATACTGAACGATGAATCAATCCAATCAAAATCTTTGATCCTTGAAGAGATTGATCAGTTGACAGGAATAAATCGATGAAAGGAGATGAAATGCATTCTTTTTTTGTCAATTTGTATTTTGTTCCCTCTAATTTAGTAGGTTTTACAATGGCTCTTTACCCAAAATCAGCCATTAGCCAGGAGCCAATTGCCAGCCGTCTCCTTTTTTTTTCTACTTTTTAGTGTTAGCTGAGTGCTAACTATAGCAGTCATTGTTTTTAGATTTAGTTGCTAACTGATCTATCAGTTTCTTGTGAATTCCACATTTTCAAAGAAATGAATTAGCGTTCTTTCTTTTAGTTTAAGTATGAAGCAATTTACATAAACCTAATATAACTGATTAGTGAAACGATTTTAGGGAAGTAGTTCCTTTTTATTTTTTCTGACCGACTTCATATGATGTATACATTAAACCCAAGCTTCAACTTTCAACTTGAGGACAGTCAGAGACACTTCCATCTCTATGGCTTCCTTTCCTGAAACAATATTTCTGTTCACAGCACTTCCAGTATCAGGTGTGCAACATTCTCAGCAACAGTTGTTGAGGATCTCGCAAACCTGAAACCTCCCTCAGATTTCAACACCACAATCTCCACCAACTGCTTCCACAACCCTGTTCTCAGATACTGCAACCACTCCATCAGAGGCGTCGTTGAGAACTTTAAGTTCACCATAGTTGCAAGCCATCGTTTAAATTGCGTGGAATCCTTCTCCAAGATAGACCTGAAAAACCGACCAAAGATTTCTCCACTTTTCCCTTTGTCTGGGAAAAGTGGTAAACAGAAAATCCAAATTTCAAGAAGACATAGTTGCTTACTACCATTTTTACATTATTTCAAAGTCATAGCAATGGGTAATTTCTTTTTACAATCTCAGGGAACAAAAATAAGTTTGTTGAATTTTATTTTATCATTGGATTAAGAGTTGCAGACATGACAGAAGCTCCATACTCCAAAACATTGATCAACAATTTGCAATTAACTCACAATATTTATCAAGAATCAAAACCTCAATTCACTCGCCGACGCCGGAAACTCCAAGCCATCAGAGCTTGGATTTAGCAGGACGGTGTTTCCCATGTTGCGGCTCAACAGTCTCATCAAACCCAATCTTGTCCAACACCTCACCCATCACAACCCTCCTATTGTTAGCGTACACGTGTCCATCCCACCATCTCTTTAATCAATTTCTCGCCTATCTCCACCGCCTTCTCCACCGTCCCCTCCACTTTCTCCACCGCGAAATCCACGAACCCTCTCTCTCCGCCGTCAACTAAACCGCCTCCAACACCACCTCCCTCCTCACCCTTCCACTCCCAACCTTACACTTCACCACCGCCATAAACCAATCCGCAATCACAAGCCCTATGTCCACCTCACTCATGTACAGAAACTCTCGCTCCTTCCTCATCACAATATAGTCGTGGCTCAACGTGAGGATAAAACCAGCCGCCGACGCGTGTCTAGTGACGGCGGCGATGGTCGGCATGGGAAGGGAGATAAGGGAGGCGATTACAGAGTGGAGTATGGAGGACATGAGGCGCTGTTTAGAAGGGGAACTGTTGGCCAAGGCTACATCGTAGCCGTTGGAGAAGAACCTGCCCTGGGCCGTGGTGATGAGAGTCGGAGATGGAAGTGGATGGCGTCGAGGAGGGTGGGATTGAGACGATGCTCGTCGGTGCCGGTTAGTGTGAGGATGTGGACGTTGCCGCGTTTCTTTAATGTGCACATTTTTTATGCTGGTGGCGTTGAAAGTCTGACAATGCCAAAGGTTATTGGACATATTAGGCACCATCAAGTATTGACTAATGATGGGTATAAATAAACAATATAATTATTATTAAAAATAAAAAAATTATTTAATTTTAAATAAATTCTTTAAATTTAACTCTTTATTTATTAAAATTAATAATATATTTAAATATAATAAATAAATATAAATATTAAAATAAAAAAATATATATAATTAATGAAATAAAGATTAAAATAAAGAGTAATATGAGAGAATCTTTTATATTTTTTTTAAATTAATTATTTTTTATAATAAAAAAAATTATCTTAATTTTTTCTCCAATCATCTAATTATTTCAATTTTTATTTTTAAAAATAAAATAAAGAGTAAACTTATAATTAATATATTTTACTCTTTATTTTAATCTCTCTCTTTATTAACTATATATTTTTACACCATATTTATTTATTATACTTTAATATATTATTATTCCTAAAAAAATAAAAATTTAAATTTAAAAAATTCATAAATTTGAATAAATTTTTTACTTTTTATAATAATTATATTTTTTATTTATATAAAAATTATCTTGTAAAATAAAAAATATCATTAGAATTAAATATAACCAGTCATACTCATTATTAATCTTTTTTTTTTTAAAATAAAAACTGGAATAACGAGATAGTTTGAGAGTAACGAGATAAGAAGAACAAGAAGTCAATGGAATGGAGCAAGTAGGACGGCTTAGGAACTGAGTAGGCTTGCGAAACTCAAAGTATGACTTGAGACTTGCTTAAATTCAAGCCATACTTTTTGTTTGAACAGGAAAATTCGAGTCATACTAACATTATAAAAATTGTGGCAATCAAATTTGAACAAATGATTGAACTTAATTATTTTAGAAGCTTTTTGTTTACTGAAAAAATGTAATTCTTTTCATAATAATAAAGTTCCAAACCAAATAATTTATGTTTGTTTTATTGTGTAAACAAGTTGGTGAACTGAAGGGGAAACATATCATGATCGAAAACCAATGAACCTTCCAAAAACAACAGATATACAAAAAGAAAAAGAAAAAAGATGTTTATGAGAATTAAATGGTCTTTTTAAGCCAACTGCCACATATGGTGAATTATAACCCTTTTATGATTGGTCATAGACATAGTGACAGTCGCCATATGTGAAACTGACCCTTTTTTAGTGCTCTATAATCTTGCTTGAAGATTTGTCCAGCCGAAGGAAAGATTGGTCAAACAAATCCTCCAGACGTGAGCTTCTTTGTTTGCACGTGCTATATAAGTCATGTACATTTGCATTCAGCAACAAGAAAAGATCAGTGAGACTTCATCAGTTAACAAAAATTACAAGAATGAGCCACTTAGAGAGGAGAGGCAACGTATGCATCCTCAATCTAACAGGGTCAGGGGAGCATCGCCTGAACCCAACTCTCATCGACTCTATCCACGCAGCTCTGCGGAGGCTCCACGCGGAGCCAACTTCACCATACTCAGTTCTAATCACTACAGCCCAGGGCAAGTTCTTCTCCAACGGTTTTGATCTTGCTTGGGCACAATCATCCCAGTCACGTCTCCAACTAATGTCCTTAAAGTTCCAGTCTTTGGTATCAGAATTCATATCTCTGCCCATGCCAACAATAGTCGCGGTCAATGGCCATGCATCGGCAGCAGGGATGATCTTGGCTCTAAGTCATGACTATGTGCTCATGAGGAAGGATAGAGGGTTTCTTTATATGAGTGAGGTTGATATTGGAGTAGTCATACCAGATTATTTCATGGTGTTGTTGAAGTGCAAAATTGGAGATTCTAATGTCAGGCGTGAGGTGGCTTTGGCTGCAGCAAAATTGATGGCAGAGATGGCTGTGAAGAAGGGGATCGTGCACTCTGCACACGATGGTGCAAAAGAGACGGTTGAGGCTACGGTTAGGCCAGGAGAGGAGCTGGTCAAGAGGCAGTGGGACGGTTATACCAAGTATCTCAAAATTCTGAACAAAAGCAAGGAAATTCAAGAGGTCATCAAAACTTCAAGACCAGACCTAAGCATGCTCTCAAAATTCATATTCCATATTTTGAACAAAATGATCAGCTACTAAAAATTAGTTATACCAAGTATCTCATACCCGCTGTGGCCAACGGTTAAGCAATGGAGCAGAAGGACACTTAAAACCTTTGTGACCCCTACCACCACAGTTTTTGCAGATGAGAGTGGATACACACTCATGACTAAAATGGCCTGACTGACCACAACTACGGCAAATGATGTCGTCTGAAGAAACTACTCTAGCTGATGCTAGGCTTGACTTTGGGCATTGGCGCGCTACATGACCTGATATATTGCATATATTGCAGATTGGCTCATTGGTGCAGTCACGAGCAAGATGACCAGGTTTATGACAATTGTTGCAAGCCTTCTCGTTGGTGCATTCTGCTGCAATGTGACCTATCTTGTAGCAATTGTTGCAGAGCCGTACTTCAAGACCTGAATTGTAGCAATCACGAGCAATATGTCCCGTCTTACCACACAAGTGGCAAACAGGATTATTTGGGCATTGGCTTGCTAGATGCCCAGGCTCCTTGCAGTTCCAACACACTGTTGTTGAGTTGCATTCAACGGCAATGTGGCTAAAACAAAAACATATATATAGACAAGAGAACGAATACACAAAACAAATAGCTCAACATATTGCAATACACTAAGGAAGAACAAGTAAGATGAAATCGTCTCACCCAGGAAGTCCACAATTGTTGCATACAGTCACATTGGGACAATCTCAAGAAAAATGCCCAAGTCTTTTGCGCTTATTGCATAGGTAGTCCTGCCTGACAACAACCACAAGATATATGTACTTAAACAAAAGTTACAAACTGTTATAAAAAATAATGTACAACTTTGATATAGGCATAGAATAAACTCATGACCCTTTCTCTTAACACCATACCTACAAGAAGCTAAAAGGATGACAAATAACCAAAAAATGCATTCTACAAAGCATATACTTAGCTGATCACTATATCATCTTACTTTGATAATCTCTGTTACATGAAGATCGAAACATACCGATAACTTTGATGATCTCTAGATCTCTTGGCTAAAGGAGGCTTCTACTTCTATAACTCATATTGGGTATACCACGTATTTCCCCAAGTAAAAAAATGAATTTAAAATCCAAATATAGCTGCGAGAACCGCGTGAAAAACTAGCCTAAAACCACCAACAGGATCTATAACCTACCAATAGTCAGATCTTAAACCCATTCTACGACGAAAAATTAACTTTAAATAAAATTTTTTAAAACCTAAAAACAAATTTTAAAATAATAGTAAGAAAATTTAAAATTATTTTGACAATTTTTAACCTTTTTTAAATTTTATTAACATTTAAAATTAATTGTTAAAATAATATAACGAAATTTTTTAAAAAAATAAAACAACAACTATGGTTTCCTTCGAAACCCTAGCCGCTGTAAGCGGCGACCAGATTTGGCTGCCACAGGCGACGACTAGAGGAGGCGAAGATCAACAGACGAGGCAAAGATCGACGGAGATCGACCAGAGGAGGGAATGGCGGCGGAAAGAAGAGGAGACTGATGGGAAGAAGAGGCGGCGGAAAGAGGAGGAAACCGACCGAAAGAGGAGGCGATGGAAGAAGGAGGAGAGAACTGAGAAGGGAGAGGAGGGAGGAGGGAGAGAGAAAGGAAGAGAGAGAAGAGTGAATAGATGGAGAAAGGATAGAGAAAAGAAATTGATTGAATAACAAGAAAGAAAAATTGAGGACTTAAATAGAAATTTAGTTTATATAGACTAAGAATTGTAGTACAAATTGTAAATTGTAAGTTGAAAATTAAGAAAATCTATTAATTACAATGTATTTGTAAGAAAAGGTTGTCATGGTAATTTACAGTGTAATTAACCCCTTATGTTTATGGGGACAGCCTTTGTACTTTATCTTATTATTTTTCCAAAATTAAGTCCTTTTATTGACGAACCAAATTTTAGTCCTTTAAAGTTTAAATGTTACAAAATGTAGTCCTAAAATCACTTGTGACGGATTACATTCTGACATGACATCTTTAAACGAATAGAATTCATTTGGTACTCATTTGTATTTGTCTTTATTAAAGTATCTTCAACAAGGGACCAATGTTGTACTGGTCAACCATTGTAGGAGACCAATAAAGCCAGGACATAATGGCCCAGTCTTTGCTACACTAGGCAATCCAAAACGGTGGAGTCCATTGACAATGGACCTCACCGATTTGAGTGCCACCTTCTTTTTTATTTTTTATTTTTATAACGGTCTATAAGTGGCTCCAAACTTTTTTTTTTTATTTTTTTATATTTTAAAATATAATTTAATTTTTAATGTCAAATTAATTTTTATGTAATTTTATTTTTAAACATGATCCAATTTTAATATTAATTATTATTTTGGTAGAAAATTTTTTGGTGCTATCTTAAAATATATAAGTTTTGCTAATTAAAAATATGTTTGTTTATGTAGGAAAATATATTTTTGTGTAGTATATATTGTAAAAGAAAATTAAATAAAAAGTAGAGTGATGATGGGATCTATAAGAGAGTCAAATGAGAGTCTAAAATGTTAGAGTGAAATGGTATAATGAGAGAGAGGTTAATAGAAAACTGATGTGATTGTAATGTGTAAATGATTTGGATCGAAAATGGGTTTAACTGTTGGAGATGTCCTTAGTTTGTATCTTGTGTTGTACTCATTAAGCCTATTTTTTTCTTAGTCGAGTATACTTGCAATATACTTTATGGTTACAAAATTAAACGGGGATGCTTTTTATTATTATTCACTAGTGCAATAACTGTGCTACTCGTTGTAAATTATAATATTTTATTTATATTAATAAATAATATATTTTTTGTTTCAAAAATATTTTTAAAAATTATTACTTCAATGAGAAAAAATAAAATATCAGTAAATCAGGAGAGAAACTATAATTATTAAATATTTAAAATTATTATGAAATTTTATAATTTTATTTATAGTTCTTTCATGAATTAAATATATTATTTCTTTTTCCTAGAGAAGTATATAGATTTATTAAAATAAAATATTTTAATTCATATATTATAATATTCATTGTGAATGTATATGCATGCGTTGAATTAAGCAATATAACTAATATCATTATAATTTAATTAAAAGTATCAAATTACTATTAATTTTTATATCTGATCTCCATTTTTAAAAAACATATACATTGACATTTCGCTAATCTATTCCAAATCTACATGCTAACTACAAATTTTTATATCAAATTTAAGAACCAAAATTTTCATCATAGCATTAAATCTATATAACTATATTTATATGTGAAATAATATATATTGATTTAAATGTATATATTGATACAGATACTAATTTGCTTTTGTTATGTAATTATTAATTTTAAAATTTTTTTAATTATATTACAAAATGAAAAAGAGAGAAAATGTTTAGAAAAGTCATTGTATGTCACTCAATTAAAACGTCACTCGCCAAACTTTCGAAAAAATTATCAAGCTTTAAATATATATATATTGATATTCAAATAGCTATTTTCTTTAAAAACATTAAGAAATAGCACACATATGTCACTTATCAATCAATTAATAAATTATTTGTTATACATTTAAAAAAAATCTCTAACTATTATATATATATATTAATTAATTAAAAAATAACACACCTCATACTACTTGTCAATCAACTAAAAAATTATTTATCACAAATTTTAGAAAATTAACTAACTATTATATATATATATATATATATATATATATTTTGATATTGGTTGATATTGATGGGTGGCTCCATACTGTGAAGAGCGACACTTGGAATCTCTCTACATCATGTTGTACGCAACTTTGGTTCAATAGTCGGTGACATTATAACATTGTTCAGTTATTCACTTTTTGTTTTTCCCAATTTGATTTTATCTGAGAACAAAATCGAAAAATCTCTACTTTGAAGTAAAAGGTCAGACAACAGTGTTTCAAGTCGTTAGGGTTTCGAACATCTTCATGTTACTATTTTTATTATTATGTCTTCGCATTTTCATGCTTAATCTCCGCTAATTCTTCTTGGTCGCCATGAATTTAGGTAAGTAATAATTCGGCTTCGTTTTGTTACTATTATGATTATTATTAGTTGCTTAATTCAGAATTATGGAGCATAAGCAACTAATAGTAGTTATATAATACTGAATCCTTTTACTTGTCTGATTTGAGAATTCAGTTAATCTGGATATTGCTTGTGGTCGGATTTAGTTAAAGTTAGTTGAAGTACAATCTGTTTATGCCGTGTGGCGTGATTTTTGTTTGTTTAGTACAACTATTCGATGCACTAATGAAGTTGTTAATCGGACCCAGGTTCTAGAGGAAATCATGTAGAATTGTCGCCCGAGCGAAGCTCCAATGGAGGAAGATCAGGTTTGTGGTGTTGAATTCTGCATTGCGAGGGAAGTGTGTGTTTTTTTATTTGATTTTTTTTTTGAGAATTGTATTTTTGTGGATTAGGTTATCTGCAAAATGATGTGGAATCATCGGCGGGACATAGTTCGGATGGAAGTATGAGGAGAGCTAGCTCAGGTTCATAATCATGGCTGGTTTGGTTTTGACCATAATTTTCTTTAAATTTGCTTTTGCTGCTGTACTGGTTGTTTTTTGTGTAGTACTTTTGAGTTTTTAATTTGTGTAAGCTCTAAGTTTTATGTGATGCATGTCGTTTTGATGAAATTTAGAGATTTGTGGTACGGTCATTTTGAATATAGTGGTGGTTTCAGTGCATTGTGTTGATTGTGCATTAGAACCTTTAGAATTTTGTTGTATTGAATTGCTTGATGGGTATGCTAGTGGTATTATCAGGAGCAGATCCTTATGCATTTGGTGTCAATTTTCTTTTCCAACCTGCAATTTCTTACTAAAATGCTTTATGTATAATCAAAGTCTGCTTTCTGCCTTGTGTGAGCATTTTATGACAAGTGACACTGAAATTTACTTGTTCATTTATGTTGCATGCAGTTGTTTCTTCTCAAAGTGTATCCAGCATTAATACGCCAAGTAAGTTAGCTCCTACTTCCAGAAGGGTGCTCAAGGCACTTGATGACTATGCAAGGAAACTAGTTAACCTTGATCTGTTTACACAATGTCTTGAGGATTGGGTTTTGGAAAATTCGCGTGAAGATGTGGCTGACGGGGAACATTCTTTTGGGTCTCCCTTCTCCGTAGATGAACTAGTCAAGCTTGATTTAGCATTAGAGGGTGTCCACTTTCAACAACTATGTCGTATGCCATGCTCATCTTATGATTCGGATGACTCAAAAGAAGATGAGTATCTCGCTTTGGAAGATTTTCTTTATGCTATTTTGGCTGGCCTTTGGCATACATTTTGGAGAAAAAGTGGACCATTGCCATACTTTTTATCTTGTTCACGACATCCTGGATCAAAATTTTATTCTCTAGAGAAGGCAATATCAAGGCGAATGCTTGAAAAACTCAGTGGTTTTGCTTTGATATCAAAATCAAACAGTGATCAACAAGTGCAGTGGGATCAAGTCATGGAGTTTGCCTTATTTAGACCAGATATACTATCTGGCAATGAGTTAAAATTATCTCCCAGAATTATATGTGAAGCCCTCTTTTATGGATTTCATATGCTTGTCGCTAGTAGTTTAAGGAAGATGAGTTTAGCTGTCAGTGATTCAGTTTTTGTATTGGTTTTTGATTCTAAGTTTGGAGGAGTGGTGAAGCTTGGGGGTGATCTTGGCACACTTGAAGCAAACTCGACCAATCCATGCCAATCTGTAACAGAATGGATTAAATGTCATGCTGAAGTTGAAGTTTCCTCAGTTGATAGGGTGTGGAATAAGCTAGGTAATGCAAACTGGAGGGATGTAGGAACTCTACAAATACTTTTGGCAACTTTCTACTCCGCGGTCCAGAGAAATGGACCACCAAGAAAGTCAATAGCTTCCCTTGCCTCGAAACATAATGTTCATCTTCAGAAGCGTAGGATAGAATGCCTCAATATTGAAATTGAAAATCCAGTGGAAACTGACCAGCCCACGGCAAATCATGGAGAGATTGAAGAAGTTGACCAAAGTGATAACCGTTCCCTCGGGAAGGAAGCATCATGTCTGCAGCTTAGGCAGGGAGAAGTACTGTTGTTGGATGACCAGAGACAGGGGCATAAAAGTTTTCAAATACAGGATTCGGTGATTGTGGGGAACTATTTTGTTTACTATGCTGTTTGTCTAGACCATCCGTCACATTTGTTGACTCTATATGTGGGTGCACATCCTTCCAGACTTGGTCCATCTTGGGAAGACATGAGTCTATGGTACCAAGTACAAAGGCAAACAAAAGTGTTGAACATCTTGAAGCAACAAGGAGTTACAAGTAAATATTTGCCAGAAATAGTTGCTTCTGGAAGGATTTTGCATTCTGGCCCTTGTAACAAGCAGAGTCCTGGTGGACCCTGTGATCATCCATGGTG
>CAODLS011598605.1:0-18488 GCA_948243855.1 Flueggea neowawraea
CGTAAGTTTCTTTCACTTGCAGAATGCTAGACAGCATCTAGCTCACTTCTATTCAAAAGAAGAAGATGAAGTTTTACCTTAAATTCTTCCAGGGTAAAATTGACTAGGCAGACACCCCACCATGGTTCAATTGCAAAGTCCACCGGTTGAGTAGGCAAAAGATCTTTTGCAATTGACTTATTCAGTTTCCACATAATTTTCTGAGTGGCACCAGAAGAATAAATGATGGTAAGAGAATGTATTTCATCTTAAGTGCCAATTCTAAAAATAGGATAACTGAAATTTTGTCTAGTTGATATACGCTTCTAATAAGAATTAAATGATGATAGAACTCCATGTAGCTCAATATATTTTGGCAAATATAAAATCTGTTTTCAGCACATGAATCTAGTAAGTCTTTTATGTGATAGCAAGAAAATATTTTATTTGACAGCCAACATATAATTATTAGGCCATGTTATTTCCGAATAAATGAGAAAATGAATGTCAATTGAATTCGAATGTTAAAGGCGAAAACAAGGAATATCTTGTGATCGTTCTAGACAAATAATATCACTAAGAAGACAAGTAATCTCATCCAGCACCTTAGATCGACATTTATTCATGATATCAATGAATTCATTCCTTCCTATTCCAGTAAGTCTTAGAGCATCTGCAGCACTAAAATTTGGGATGCTGTCATAGGGTTGCTCTGCAAACAAAATTACATTTATTTATAAGAATCAAACAGAGATGTAAATACATTGCCTGTTCAAGGTTATAAACAATTATGAAAAAAAAAAATAGAAACTACTTGCATTACCATTTTTCATAACCTCAAATATCATATCACAGTAATATCTGACAGGTGATATCCTCATCACACGGCAAACATACTCCGCTAGATGATAGGGGAAGAGCTGCAAGTAATGACACATCAATGAGCAATCTGATACACTGAGAATACGTAGATGATATTTTTTTTTTCAAATGTGATGCAAATAATAAATTTTCTAGTTTGAAATAATTCATCAATGCCAAAAACTAGCATAAGCAAGTAAAAAGTTCAAGTTCTACACTGACTAGCCCCTTAACATAGAAATTGGCGATCAGTTCCAAAGAACTAAAAAAAAACAGAGCAATATTCAAATCGACTACTTCCAGTATACCTCAAGACAAGTATAATATAAAAACACACTAAAAGATCATCATATATACTTAAAAGAAAATATCCCAATAAAAGTTCTCCGAAACCACGCACCGCTTGGCTCTTTCGCAAGTAGCGCATCATTTCCTCATAATATTCCCCTTCTTTGATAACTTTGAGAGCAAAACTGTTGTTCCATTGAAGCCTCTTCTTGATACAGTGTTCTACTATCCTGCAAAAACCAACCGCAAAGTAAAAACAAATAATTCGAGTACCAATGCGAGCTCAAATTATCAACAATTGAAACAGCAAATTAACTTTTCAGCTTCTTTTAACTCGACAATGAAAAAGACGCAAAAAGAACTTCAGCAAAAGCAGCTAAAGAAAAGCTAAAAAGGACACCGAAACAAACCTTCTATGCCATTCCTCCTTGGAAGTAAGAGTGGCCTGAAGCCGTTTCGGAAGATTCTCCCAGGGACACTCCTCCTTTATCGCTTTCAAAATCAGCTATTCCTCCACCGTGGCCGGAATGCGCTGCATTTTATTTACCTAACAACGCAATCGAATTGAGCACTGAAAAGACATCGCAGAAAGAGCTAATTTTAGATCAAAACACGAATGTGAATTTAAATTAGGAGACATTAACATGAGTAACGTTCAACGGAGTTACGAATCTGTGTTGGATCAAAAGAAAGGTGAAGATACGGGGAGAGATAGACGGTACCTATGAGGGGATTGGGAATTAACGGATCAAATTACGGGGTGAAGAGAGTACAAGATCTGAAGAGTGAGGAGGAAATTTGGAAAATTAAGCATGTACTTGTGTTAACACATGAATGTTTCTAAACTGACAGGCGTCTGACCCCTTCAGTTGTTCTTTTTTTTTTCAATCCTTTTTTAATTTTTGTCTCAACCACCGTGTACGGGCTGAACCAGAATTCGTTTGGTTCTTTAACATAGTATTTGGTATAAACGAAAAATTCACTTATAAATTTAAATTTTATTATTTATTTATTTTTAACAAAATTCAAATTTAAGATTGTAAATGGAGGAATTGAAAGTACGTAAAAATTATTTATTTGTAAATTTAAACTAAATAGATGTTATCTATTTTTCTTTTAGATAATTTTATGGCTCTCTCCCCCTCCCTTTCTCTCTCTCTCTCTTTCCCTTACTTCCTTCCTCTCTCTCCCTCTCTTTCAATTCTAAAATAATGTACAAATATTTAAAAAATATTTAATTATTTAATATTAAATTCATATTAAATAATTAATTATTTAATCTATATTAAATAATTATTTAAATAATTAACAAACAATTGTTATTATAATATTGCTGTCATAATTTTTATTAGTATTAAAAATATGATGGTATTTTAATCACAATGTATAAATAATTCTAATTTTTAAATCACACCAAATAAGAAATTTATTTATAAATAAAAGAATAAAAGCTTTAGTATGTACTATACCAAACAGTTTAATTCATATGCAAATCTAATTTTTTATAGATTTTATTTCATTTAATTTACAAATGAAATAAAATATATATTCATTTTATACCAAACACACACTTCATCCGCATTTTTAGCCTAACTGAATTATCTTTTAGTGATTAAAAACGGACATCTGTTAATTAAATCACTATCATCCTATAAATAATTTTAAGGGTGTATATTTTTTATTATATCTTTCATTTTTCATCTTTGTTATTTATAGAGATCGAAATGAGCTATTTTCAAAAATAATTATTAAAAAATAATTTAATTAAATTAATTTTTTATATAATTTTTATTTTAATTATTATATTAAATAGTTTAATTATAATTATTAAATAATTAATTTTATTATATAACTATTAAAGTTTTATTTTATACAATTATTATTAATTTTATTAATTTAATTTATTATTGTTAATTTAATTAATTATATATTTTATAATTATTAATTAAATTTTTTATTATTAATTATAATTATTAATTTAATTAATTATATTATATTATAATTAATTTTTTATATCTTCTATAATTTAATTAATTAATATTATTAATTTAATATTAATTTATATCCAATTTTGTAGCAGCAAAACCAAACAAATAACGATAAGAATTAAATTCTGATTTCGTATTAAATCAAACAGGTACGACAGGAATCAATTTAATTTTGATTCATGTCATTTTGATTACCTACATAATCTATTCTGATTCCAATTTCAATGCATTTTTCAACCAAATATCCCTAAATGTTTGTTAGATTTTTTTTAAACTCAAGTCAATTAAAAATATATCTCGACTTAATTCTTCTTTAAAACTTGTCTCAATTTAATTTGGACGTATTTTGTCTTGAAATTTCCTTCCCAATTTGTCAAACCATAAACGCTTAACAGTAAAAAAAACCATGAATTGTATATTTCATTTTACAAAATTCAATTATTTTTATTTGGTTCGTCATATAATTAAAAATTGAAGCCCAAAACTAAAAAAGGTTTTCTTCCGAAACAAGGATGATGATCATCCTTCACATCAATAATGATTTCCTTCCGAGAAAGGGTTGACTTACTTCTTGATTTCCTTCAATGTGTTTATGTACTAGAAATTATGTTCCTATTTTTCACATACTTATAAAAAAAGGCAATAGCTAATTTCATTTGAGTTATCCATGCGTGCAAGTTTCTTCTGTTCCATCTTTTTTATCTACTAGAGATTATGTAACTTTCAACATGATAACAATTAATAGCACGAGGTGTCATTTATTTTCTGCTCCTTTCAACATGATTATCAAACAGGTTCAATTGCAAAATCTACCAGTTCAGAGTTTTGAAAAAAGCGATTCTACTTTTAGAATAAGTTCCATACTTCTAAACAAGCAGCAGCGCGAAATTCATGGAAAAAAATATATTGCATGCCAAATCCGTAAATTTCGAAATATTCATTTTGTCTACTTGCAAACACAAATGGTTCTATACAGATGACAAATGGTTGAAATGCTAAATAAGGTAACTTGCTTTTTCAATACTAAAAATTTCATGAGGAAATTACGGAGTTTATTCATATTAGTTTGTAATATTTTTTTTATACAGTCGGTAGATTTACCTTCTCATAATTATATATTCAAAGAGTAACTTTTCTTATATATGATTCTGTATTTTCAAATTCACGTCTGTTTCCATAAAATATAAACATGTTTTCAACAAGTTTTAAACATATTATAAAATATAGTAAAGATATATATTAATCGTATATTTGAATATTAGTGGAATCTAAACAAATTCTAAACAAAATTTAAACAATTTTTAAATAAGTTATAAACAAATATACAATAAATAGATACTAAACAAATTTTAAATAAGTTTTAAACAAATATATAATTAATAAATACTAAATAAATTCTAAACAAGTTTGAATCTTTTGTTGGGTATGTGAATATATAATTAACTCTAATTTATAAACTGAATATGTGCACTAAAAATTTTGAAATTTCTGTTTAAAATATCGAAAGTAGAGTATATGAATTTATAGTTTATAAATTTAGGTCACGTCTAATGTATATGGCCCAAATTTTATATTAAAAAAAGGTGTTAATTACACACTATGTCAGATTTAAGTTACCATTTTTAAATTTTGACATCTTAAGTTTTATAATTATATGAATAATACATTTTAAACTTTAAAATTAAAAATACTATGTCTTCAAACTCAACTTTTAAAAATACCACATTAATTTTCATATAAATTTTAATTTTTTGTTTTATTTTATCAATTTTTCTCTCTCTTTTGTTTCCCTCTCTTCTTTCTTCTCTCTTTTTCTCTCCATCATTCTCTCTCCTCACTTTCTCTCTTCCTCTCTCTCCTCGTTTTTTCTCTATTGTTTCTCTCTCTTCCTCTCTCATTTGAAACCTTAGCAGCTCCTCTGTCTTTCCTGTCCTCCTTCCCTCCTCCGCCCTTTGCCTTTTGCTCTCTTCCTCCCTCTTCCGTCGATTGGCTCTTCCTCTCTCTCTCTCTAACTTGATTCTCTCCTCTCCTTTGCTCTTTCGATCTCAGTTCTCTCACCTCACGCACTTTTTCTCATCTGTCGTGTTTCGTCTCTCCATGTCCACGCAACCAGATTTGAAAATGCGAAAGGAAGTGTCGTGGCGGCATAAGAGAGGAAGCGTTGTTGCGTCGGATCTAGTCTTGCAGTGGCAGTGGAGATGCAAACCCTAGTGAGAGACGCGACGGACAATTAGGCGTGGCGACCGAATCCAGGAGTGAGGCGTTGAAGAAGCGACACAGTTGGAGAGCGTCAACGAAGATGCGGCCTGGCTAAAGGGAGGCGACGACTAAGCTTATTTTTGTGAGGAGAGCGACGACGGCAAGCAGCTAGGGTTTTTTGAAACCGTAGTTGCAACTGAAGATGGTTACAAAAAATTGCTCAATTAGTCCTTAAAGTGTCCAGATTTTATAAATCAGCCCCTTAACTTTTAAATTTTCAATATTATTTCATTGTCTTGCAAAATTATTGATAAAGTTCTAAAGTTGTGGTTATGTTGTGTTTAGCAAAAATAATTTTTGTATGGTTCACAATGCACACCATTGTGAACAAAAAAATAATATTGTACACCATTATGAACCAAAAAAATATATTTTTTTTGTTGGCAACGGTTTATAATAGTTCACAATGGTTCACGTTGTGCAACTGTTTGTGAAGCAAAAAAACATTGCATTTAAAAATTCATTAAGTGTATACACTATTGTGAAATTCATTTAGACTCTTTAAAAAATTTGAAATGTGCCAACCATTGTGAACCATTTAAAATAGTTCACAATAATGTACAATATAATAAACACCATTTTATGAACCATTGTGAACGTCAAAATCGACTCTGGGAAAAAATTTGAGGGTAAAATTGGTTTAAAATTCCTTTAAAAATTCAAAAAAAAATCATTTAGATTTTTTGAAAATATGAATTATGTGAACCATTATGAATTGTTGTGAACGGTTTAAATTATGTATTGTGTAAAACAAAAAAAATACAACACATGTGAACTATTGCGAACAAAAAAATTGCTAAATTTTTTGAAATTTTTAAACAAAATAATTTAAAAAAAAAATTACATTTGTTTTGAAAATATAATCTGTATACTTTGTTGTGAACCGTTGTGAACTCATAACACAATCTGGATTAAGAATATGTTTTAGAAAAAAATTAATTTCTCACAAAAAATCAATTTCTCTTGAAAAAATAATTTATCGGGAACATACGGCAATTTCTTGCAGATTTTTTAAAAAATGACATTTTTGATATGTAATAAATATAAATAACATTCTCAATACTTATAAATTTGACATATTATTTTTAAAAAGTGTTTTCTTTTTGTATAAATCTCTAATTTTCCAGAAGAGACATTTGGAAGTGAGTTGTCGGACGTGCTGAAGCTGCCCAGCCCAATATAAACTCGAATGGAGCAAAACAAAAAAATGGGCTTGGGCGGAGTCCATAAGATTGAAACCGGAATGATTAGGGAAACGAAAATAGAGGGAAATAACAGAACAAACTAACAACCGCGTGCCGGCTCAGCCGCCACCGCGGGAAATTGGGCTGTTTGTTTTTTACAAATATTAAACTAGATTAGGGCAATTTTGCTTTCTTATTTATCAACTTGTTCTCTATCTCACCATTCTTATAGCTTTACTTGACAGATTTGAGTTAAGAAGAGCTTCTGTTCATGGCGCTGCGTTTCGAGGTATGTTGCAGGGTCATATCATGTTTGTTTTGACGGAATCGTCGAAACGGGAAACGGGGTGTTTTCTGTTTGCAATTTTCAATCTTTTCGAACGCTGTTTGAAGTTATAGATATGAAGACTTGCTTGGTTGTGTGTTTTTGTTTCTTGTTTGGCACTCAGGTTTTAGGAAGGTTTAATCGCGCTCGAGCAGCGAAACTAACACTCCCTCATTATGTGTGCCAAACTCCTCTATTTATGCCTGTGGGTACCCAAGGTATGAGCCTGTATTATGTCTATGTGTATCCATAAATGCAGAATGAACGTGTGGTTTTGTTGTTAGATTTAATGGCATTGTTGGTGGTCATGGTTGTAGGCACTATCAAAGGATTGACCACTAACCAGCTTGAGGAAATTGGTTGTCAAATAATTTTGGGGAACACATATCATTTAGCTTTACGCCCTACATCTGAGCTCATAGACGAATTAGGGGGTCTTCATAAATTTATGAATTGGCCTCGTGCGCTCCTTACCGATTCTGGTGGCTTTCAGATGGTTCTCTCTTTCACCCTATCTCTCAGACACATGCACATGCACACAGACACGCACTACTTAAGAACTTGTATTTTGTATTCTTATCTTATTTTGTCACCACGTCTCCCAAATTTTGCAGTATTGATTCTTAATTTCTAATGGATTAGTTCACTTTGCCAAAGTCTTTCCTGTCAAGTAATTTGAGCTAAGCTCATGACTTATATTTCTCTGTTTGCTCATAATTTCAGGTGTCATTATTGCATTTGGCTGACATAACTGAGAAGGGAGTGACATTTCAGGTACTTTTAATGTACGAAATAAGACAAGTTATAAATTCTTGTTTATGCATTGAATGCTGTTTCCTTTTGCGGAAAGAATATGCCTGCTTGAGAGAGATTGAATGAGAAAGTCATCTGTCATTATACGTGCTAATTATAGATGGTGCCACTGCATTGGTTGAGACTAAGACTTCCTTCTTTTTAGTTCAGTCACCAGTTGATGGAAAACCGATGCTTCTAACACCTGAGGAATCAATCCAAATCCAAGTAAATATTGTTCTTCCCTTTTCCCTTCTTGCATAAGATACTACTGAGATTTGAAATTAGTCATAGGTTTTCCTTATTCCTCTATTTATGATTGTGGAGAAATAGTTGTAGCTTGTGCTTATTTCTTTTCAAAATTTTCCAGAACAGAATCGGAGCTGATATCATTATGGCACTTGATGATGTGGTGAGAACCACCATTACTGGTCCACGAATTGAGGAGGCTATGTATCGTACTCTTCGATGGATAGATAGATGTATAGCAGGTAAGTTTTTCTAATTCCAATTGCCCCTTCTGTCTCTTGCAGAAATTTGACATCACTTCACTTGTGTATCTTCCAGAATGATGACTTTTTGTCTTTTTTCATCAATCTTCATGGGCAGCTCACAAGAGACCACATGAGCAAAACTTGTTTGGCATTGTTCAAGGTGGTCTAGATCCTATACTGAGGTATATTTTAGCGCACCTCTAAATCTGTAATTTATGGTGTAATTTGTGATTCATGTTTAATTCCTTTCTCTCTGATCTTATTCGAAGTGCGTTACTTACATTTGGATGTCTGAAAATAATCAGGGATATATGTGTCAGAGGTTTGGTGGATCGAAATTTACCTGGGTATGTTGATTCTCTTTCATGGAAATTGTTCAGCAATTAAAAGCTATGTGGATGTCTTGTAGGATGTATATGTTGAGGGTTTTTTGGCATTGCCTAGTCACTTTTCACTTCTCAGAAGGTTTTTGTATAATGTTTTCAAGACTGATGCTTAAAAATGATATTGTTGACAATCCTAGATGCACTTATTTTGTATAATGATCTTTTAGAATTATTTTTACACTTAATTTGAGCTCCATAGATATTTTCTTACAAATCAGCTGACTCTACTTATGTCGCAGTTATGCCATTGGTGGTCTTGCCGGGGGTGAAGATAAAGATTCATTTTGGCGAGTTGTTGCTCAGTGTACAGCATCATTGCCTGAAGATAAATCAAGATATGTCATGGTATAAAGACTTTCACCATTTCATTCTGTGTCTGGAAGAATTTTGTGTTTTCATGATTTTCCAAAATCTCTAATCTTGATTCTGCTGTACATTACTTTTAAGGGTGTTGGTTACCCACTGGATATTGTAGTTTGCAGTGCTTTAGGCGCTGACATGTATGACTGCGTTTATCCAACTCGTACAGCTCGTTTTGGCACAGCTCTCGTACCAGAGGTGATTGGTTCTTCTTTCAATATTTTTTTTTATCTGTGTAAATGGTCCTGATATAAAATGTTCCTTTTTTTCATGCTCTGAAACCATAACCTGCAGGGATTTTCTTTATTAATATTTTCCCATTCTAGGGTATGATTGCAGTGTGAATCATTCATTTTCTTTTCTGCTGATGCAGGGTGTGCTGAAACTTAAGCACAGAGCAATGGCCGAGGATACTCGTCCAATTGACCCTTCATGTGCATGTATGGTATGATAGTATTGCAGATGTTTTGCAGTTAATATATCAATCACACTACATTGCTGCATCTTTCCTTTTTTTTAACTTTTCCTTCAATGTAGGTTTGCAACAACTACACGAGGGCCTACATTCACTGCCTTGTTACAAAAGATGCCATGAGGTCACAGCTTCTTTCATATCACAATTTATATTACATGATGCAGGTAGACAAATGACTAGTGATTCTCTGGGTTGTTCTGTTTATGTGGGAAACTGAATTTCTTTGAAAATGCAGCTAAGCAGAGATCTGCATACATCAATCATTGAGGGAAGATTTCCAAAGTAAGTTTCCCTTGTGGTATGTTTTTTTTTTCCTCTCTCCATCTATCTGTAACAACAATTAAGAATCTATTATGTTTCATACTTTGCATAAAGCTCTTCTGCGGGTAAAAGAAACATATTTGGCTATCACCTTATTCATGTGATGATATGTATATTTATGATCTTGCTATTATTGTTGCAGGTTTGTCTGTGACTTCCTGCAAAAAATGGTAACTGGACTAAATCCTCGCCGTCAATGATGGCTTTAATTTTATGTGTTGATCTTTTTTCGTTCTTTATATGTGTATGTGTTACAATTTGGGCTTTGGTAGCGGGTGGTTAAAGGTGTTTGTTTGCCTAATTATTACTCCTGATGGTTTCTTGCAGTTTCCTAAAGGGGATGTCCCCGAATGGGTCTGCAATGCCATGGAAGTTGCGGGTATTGATATTTCACCTTGTTGCGCTCCATTCTCTTTATCGCAAGATCAAGATTTAGATTCCGATAAAGCGAAATGAAAAATGCTATGAGGTGAGCTCATACAAAATTTGATTCAGTCCAGAAATGCATGCGGTAGAAAGTTAATTTATACATGAAACAAGGGCAGCATAAATTTTGCATTCCTTATGCTGGTTCCAAGGAACTTTACTCGATCGAGTTGATCTCAATTCTTTTCACCTTTGTTGTTCTACAATTCTTTAAATGTGCAATTATCTAGTTTTCCACCCAAATGAGATGATCTCATGTTTTTCCACCTCTTTGTCCAATTTTCTTAATGTCGGTGCACAAAATTTCATTTCAGTCTCTTAATTTAACATTTATGAGAAGACAGTCTTACTGATTTTTTCTTTTTCTTTTTTTTTTAACCTCTGCCATCTATCACAGATTTTAATCCATGGCTTGCATATGTAAGGCACATGCCAACTTAGACCCCATCGTTAACATAATTTAACCCTTACAAAAGTATGATTAGTAGATGAATCTCAACTACTATTTAGGAAATCTAGATTCTTGTTGCGGAAAAACAATATGATATCATCATCAAGCACTGAACATAATAAGACCACAATGACCTTAAAGGTATTGATGGATTAGTACTGATCCTCCTTTCAATTAAAGACCTCGAGTTCAACTTTAGGTATAAAATTTGTTAGTTAGTTTGAATCCAAATTAATCCGATTTTAAAATTAGCATTTAGATCTAGTGAAAATAATAAATTTCTATAAAAACCCTTTCGAGCATTCTTCGTTAAATGGATCTCCCTGTGATTTTAGTGTCCATGATGGATGAATCAGTTCTATTTTTGCCTCGTGTGTTTTTAACATCGTAGCCAACTAGCTTCTGCCTAACTTCATAGACTTTTATGGACCGTGGAAAGTAAGAAGCATGGAATTTAAAGTAGTGTGAATCCTGCAACATCACAAGATACTTCTCTACCAAATCAGGCCCAAAACTTTTCAAACATTTGTGCAAGGAGACCAACTAACTTTTCTATTTCTACACTCCTAATTATTTCATATGATTAGATTGGAAAAGGCACAACAAAAATCGATTGGACTGGAAAGGCACAGCAAAAATCAGCAGAGATTCCATCCGACGACTTTTCGACCTATCTCCTATGTTTTTTTATGGCACTTTTTTTTTGCCGAAAAAAGAGAGGTGGGGACAATCGGTAGGTGGTATATTTTTACTGGACGTTATCATGCATGCTTAAACCGGAAGGGACCCTCTCTGCTACGGAATGTTCCTGTGAGTCATAGTTGACACTCGACAGCGGACTTGAGCCCGTGCACGAGTGTGGTCACCATAGCACCTTACCGAGGACAAACAGACCGGGTTTGAACAACCCATCTCTATACAAACGCGGCCCGAGGGATAACCAGGGTTACCCACAATTTACGTTGCTTTCAAGTCTCGAACCCGCGCCTACGAACAGAGGTCAGCGTACCTCGTCCGCCAGGCCACCCTTCTCGGGGGGTTTTTTATGGCACTTAAAACGAAAATGTTAATTTGAAATCACCATAAATGAAACGGAGAACCAATCGCTCCACAATGTGTATCACTGTCACTTTTTTAAGGGTGAAATTTGCCCTCAATCTGCAAGAAGTTCTACAAATTTCCAAGCTACTTATTTGCAGTTGTAGAAGTGAAAACAAAACTATGCAAAGACTGTTTTTGTTGGAATTGTAGAATGTCCTCTCCCTGAATTTTTCTGTTTTCTGTAGAAGTGGATCGAAGGTGGATAAGTGAATAAATCTACTATCTACAGTTTTTGCGTCATTATCGGTTTTTGCATCATTATCTCACCACTACTCGCAATTATCAACTATAGGGAAAACGCTGGGTAAAACGGAAAAATAAAAAATGCGACTTATTTATGTCTCCCGCAAAATATATGGAAGCATGAGTATGTCCCGTTGTCACTGTCACGTGCGCCTATAAAAGCTCCTAAAATGCATCATGGGGAACCTCTCTAGAGGCAAACCTATTTTATCCCGTCTACTTACTTCCATTAGCTTTGAATCCATAACCAAATCATGGTAAAGGCTTGCCTCTAAGCACCAGGGCAAAGCCTTCGAGCATAGCTTTAGTAAGCTATTTTAATTCTTCTCAATTGCTTTCACATATAAACACTGTAATTGTGCCTTATCTTACCAACGAATGATTTGAAAATGTCTCGCACGAAAGAGAGCCAATTAAAATAACATCGGCATTAACCTCGCGTGTGAAAATCGTACAATTAAAAACTTGAAGATTTCAAAACTAGTAAACATGTCTCTAGAAAGATCAATTTATTGTTGAGCTTTGAGGCGATGCCATTGCAAGCATTCTTAAATATGCTTAAATATTCCAAAGAGGAATCCTTATGTCTTAAGACATCTTAATTCTCATGAATTTATGAAATTATTTTTATTTTAATGTATTTTTTAGGAGCAGTTTGATAAACTACAGTTCAATAAATTAACTTGACTTAATACAAGAAAACTTCTCCAAATTAGGTTATATTTGACTGTTGTTACAACTTCTTGTTGATTCTGTGCTAAAGCTATTTTTTGTTTTGTAAAAAAACAATAATAAGTACTAGCATAATGACAGTTATAGAAAAGAACTTGCATAAGTATTGGTTTATCAAATAATAAGCTCAAACAAATTGCATAAGAAATTACATAATTGGTGCAATCGAAAAGAACCAACATAAGTCTCCCTTCACGTCTTGATCAAGATTACTGCTATATGGAATATGACACTGAGGCGTCCATGGCTCCTAGTGTGAGAAATGTCGATTGATTGGATGCCTAAGCCTTTCTTTGCATAAAAAAAAATTGTGGACATCACTGCCGACATTTTTTGATGAGTTGACAAGTGTACGACTCTCAACTGAGTGTTGTCAATTAAGGTACGGAAGGTCGGTACCAAAAAGAGCATCAAAACTGTTTGATGTCTTAAGGTTCGTCCTTTAAGCAATTCACCGATCACCAAATCTACTTTAAAGTTCAAATGCACTAATAAATTGTTGATTTCGTAGTTAGCATATTATAAATCTAAGCAATTTATGGCCAATCAATTTATTGATTAAAGTTGTTTTCAGAGTTGTGGGTTGAATTTCTCAACTGGAGCTCTATAAACCAGCCAGACTGCCCTAGTTTGTATTGCTGGAATAACGTTGGAAAACCAGTTAATTAAAGTGTTTTCGTTAAACTCCATTTAATTTGATTCTACGAAAGAAGCAAAAAATAATTGAGACAACGAATGTGACTAATCTTGCATGACGAGTCTAATGGGAATAAATGATAGGCTAATGAAGAAGAATCCTGAGTACCCTGTTCATGATTGTTTAAATTAAGAAGACTTGATACACACGAAAACACGACTATTCGTGCATGACTGCTATAGACGAGGGCGAGTTTCGTTTTCTTCTTCCATGATTTCTGAAACTGTCTAGGATATAATCGTATTATTTTGTTGTCTCTGTCAGCTGAACATTCAAGGATTGTCTAATCAGAAAGTGATGCTTAGAGGGTGATATTTTTAAATTAATACATACACTTGTCGGTCTCTTAATAAATCTTTCCATACTAAGCAACACCGTAGAGTTTCATTGAAATAATTCAAGCGTACGGTTTAGACCCTTTTAATAAAAGATCAACGCAAAGGTTGGTTTACGTTCAGGATCCTAATTGGTTCAATGTTTCTGCAGCAGAAACCGGCTTGGCTTTGTTTCAACTTGAGCAGTTTGGATCCATCAATTCCTGTTACGTGAATGGTTGAATAATAATGAAGCCTAATTGAAAATATTTGGTTTAAATTAGAAGGAAAAAATTTCGATGGTTCAGTTTGTATACAAATGCCCAAACACAATTGTATCACCACAGCCAGTAGGGGGTGATTCACCGACTAATTATGTATTTGATTAATCATGTTAGACATTTTCAACTTGGTCTCGAGAGGAGTTAAAGCTTGATGATTAACTCATACTCTTTTCATCCCACAAAAATAGGTCACAATTATTTTTTCATACAAATTAAAGAAATTAATTGAATTATTAATTTTATTGGTGATTTTTAAAAATATCTTTATAACTATCTAATAATAATTAACAATATAATTTATTATGTATTTAAATAGAAACAATATATTAAAATGTGATATAACTATTAGTATTAAAAAAAAATTTATATATTGAAACAAATATAAAAGAAAAGATGACATTTCTCATGAGACGAAGAGAGTAATAACAAACTTTACAATTCTTCAACTGGTGTTACAAAATTAATTGTCTTGTAATATTATAAGTAGATTTAATTGTTCTACGGTAAGTGAAAATCTATTGAACTGACTAGGTTGAAGTAACAGATGAATTAAGTAGCATTTATTCTATTGTTGAGAATGCATTCATCTCAAGAATTCACGCGGTTTGGAAAGTCACATTGCTTCAAATAGAAACTGAAAACATAAATAACACTAAAGTCAATGTAATAGTTCCATTAATACATTCACTTTGATTAATGAAACAATATCCTTAATTTGCAGAGAGTTAACATTATTCAAAGTATATATAAAAATTGATGATTGTTCAGATTAGAACACACAAGACAAGACAATAAATACTTACAATTTTTACCCCATGAGCGTAGCCTGACAGAAGGAAAACTTGACCCTTGTTCGCACGACGAGGGTTCGAGTGGGAACGGCGTTAAACCATGTAGTTCTGACTGTTGAGGAACCGTGTCGCGCATTAGAACAAGTGGTCCTCCTGAAGCTTGCCTCACTGAGATGTTACGGTGACCGCACTAGTGCACGGATCCAAGTCTGCTGTCGGTATAGCTATGGCTCTAGAACATTTCGTAGCGGAAAGGTAATACTTGCATAATAACGCCTAGCAAGAGTATGCTACTACTGATCGCTCCCGACTCTATTTTTTCTGTAAAAAAAATACTTACAATTTTCAAAATATCATTCTTCCTAATTTATTTGATGATGTATGCATCAAATAGGACAACTTTATTGCATGTTAAAAGAGATTTCACAGGTCCTTCTGCACTTGAAATAGATGGTGAAAATCTCTTTTAAGAAAGTGGTACTGTTACACGCCTTAAAATAATATTTTTGAGCTCGTGATTTCTAACAAATCATCCTATCAATAATAGAGAGGAAACGTGGATTGTAAATTGTTTGTCCATTAATTAAGGAAATTCAAGATTTTAGTCACTCACGATCTGTTCACTAATCAATTCGGTAAGAGTTTGTTGACACTCAAATTGATCAATAAACGAGGGATTTTGAACTTAATTTTAGAATTCAATTTATAAGAGAGTCGATTTGCTACTTTTCTTGAACCGAATATGATGGTTTGTAATGGCTAGGCCTAGCGCCCTCTGTATAAGCAGTAGTATTTCTCACACAGTTAATTTTGGAACAACAAGATTATATTTAGTTGGAAAAATAGTTTTATATTTTCTGTTTTATTTTTATTTTTTTAAAATTAAAAATATTTAAAATATATATTTACTAATTAATTTTTTTTGAATAATTTTTTTTTATTTTTTCATCTCTGTTTTTAATTTTTTAAAAAATAAAAAAAAAATCCTTTCAACTAAACAGGCTCCAACTTTTTTAATTACTAAGTCGCTACAAAACTCAAATCAAATGGTATTGTTTCCAGATCCAAAAAACTGAGTGATCATATTAATTCTAACTGAGCATGTGGACACATACTCTGAAATTTATATATCATCAATTTGAAATTCGATGTGTCATAATTGTCACATTCGTTTATTGATAAAAGACACATTAGTTCATTCCAGTGTCAGAATCATTTGACAGTGTAACAACTTCATATCTTTCTGGTTGTTTAATGAGGCCATGAAACGATAGTGATGTTCATTTACCATCTAAAACTTCTCAATATTGGAATGCTTTGACTATTAACCTCATAATTTGATTTACTAATCCAGATTTAGATAATCTTAAAAGCATGTCAACCCCCAAGGTTTTTCTCCAAGCATTGCTCTTTGAAGAGTAAAATCCAGTCAGAACCCGTATGCTAACAAAGTGCACAAAGCACGATTTAACAAAAGTAAAAAGGCATTCAATACAATTTTAAGAGCATCACCAAGAGACTTTATAAATTTGATTCTCTAAATCAATATATTTAATATATTTTATCTCATTATTTATTTAAATGTCTTAAAATTTGTATAAATAAGGTGTATTTAAATATTTTACTAATATTTTATTATTAAATTCAAAAAATATGGAGATAGTGAATATTAACTTCACATTTATGTAGAACTAATATTCAGTTCTCTATTCTTTCATTTGATTTCATAATTAAATATTAATTAATAAAATAAAAATATAGATTTAGTTTAAATTTTAAAATAACTAGTAAAAAAATTGAATTAAATATAATATTTTAGATAATCACTGCAAAGAGTATATTGGGATGCTCTAATAGGAGTTCATATTTTTACAATGGATTTGTTTTGTTCAAATTCGGTGTATTTTTAATGGGTGTTGTTGGTGTGTTTCGTGCATCATCTAATCAGCTATCACCATCATCTTTGAAAGCTACAGCTTAGTAAGTTCTGGACGACTTGTCATAAGCAGATCAGTGACTCTTCATGCCATTTTAAAACTTATTCTCATATTGTTTTCATTTACTCACACATAAATTAGACTAGTTACAATTGTTAATTGAATACTTTTGCGGTTTGAAGCCCTAAAACAAAGTAGCACAGTAAGCATCAGAAAGCAACTCCACCTTGTTTGGAGAATAATTAGTTGAATCAAAATGGTTGTTACTTTTTCCTTTAGGCAAAATTTAGGGCGGTTTTTGAAATTTGATGAATTCTCTATTTTGATCTATACATTTAAAAATTAACCGTTTCAGTTCTTTATTTTTAATTACATTAGTCAAATATAATAAAAAATTAAGTAGCACATGGACCTCTTAATTTTAAAGATTTAATGACATAAAAATAATCATGTGTCATATTAGATTTTCATTATATTTAACTAATACAGTTAAAAACAAAAAATCGGAATGATTAATTTTTAAATTTATAGACTAAAATAAAAAATACACAATACCTTAAATATCGCTATTTTTTTATTAATAGAAAAGAACAAGGTCTATGGTCTCCAAGATTTTGGCAAGAGCAGTTAACTAGTCATGAAAAAGCAAATAAAGCAGCAAAGGTAATGGCAACAGTGATCATAACCCTTCTGACGTAGCTTGGTAACACTTTTTAAGCCAATTGGATCATCCAAATCCACAAAATTTGCAAAAATTTTACAGGATGTGACTCCAATAAAATATCCCTAAAAATGAATTGAAAATAATTCAGAAAAGCTGTGTACCGGTGTCATTTTCAAATCACTTCCCAGCACGCTGCAGTTGAAGATATATAACTGTATAAAACCCCGCCTGGTGAAGCAAGTTCACTGTCCCTTACTCTAAGGAGCTCTCTCTCTCTACCTCTGAGTGTATATGAACGTAAAATAGCATAATGATGATTGGGTACAGTAGTTTCAGTTGCTAAAATTCTTAAGTTTTGTTGTTTGTTTGATCAAAAGGCTGCATTTTTTCTTGGGTAAGACTAAAATTCTCTCTTCTTCAGTTTGATGGGTACTGAAGAGTGAAAAATGCAAGTGAAAGTTGAGTGAGATAAAAATTAATAACAATCACATTAAAAAACCTTATTATCAACAGGCTTTAGTTCGGGTACGGAGCATTGTTCCTTTCCTTCATCTTTCATTGCTTCTTCATATAGACAACAAGAAACCAGCTTGGAAGCTTCAGCTCTCTCAATTAGTCAAGATTAAAGTTCAATCATGAAGCGATTCGATTCTTCGGATTCCTTGTCTGCTCTAATCTCCATTTCTTCCTCCAAAGGTAAGGATCAACCCCTCATTAAATTCAAGTCAACTTCTTTTATGCACATGTGAATCATTTAACATGTCCATGTTAGCTAGCTACTTTTAGTTTTCACTCTTGATGATCTATCAGACTCAAATAGAAAGACCAGCCATGGTTACAGCGGAGAATTTCAGGCAATGTTGGATACTCTAGAAGAAAAGGACTATAATGAAGAAGTTAGTCGTACAACAGAGAAGAAAAGAAGGTTAACATTGGATCAAGTCAAGGCCCTGGACAAGAATTTTGAGGTTGAAAACAAGCTGGAGCCAGAGAGAAAGCTCAAATTAGCAGAGGAATTAGGCCTGCAACCCCGGCAAGTTGCCATTTGGTTCCAAAATCGCCGTGCCCGGTGGAAGACAAAGCAATTGGAGAAAGAGTATGGTGCCCTTAAAGCCAATTATGAAGCTTTGAAACAT
>CAODLS011598654.1:0-10048 GCA_948243855.1 Flueggea neowawraea
TATTTTCTTTTTATTATGCTATTGCAGTGGTTATATGTCACCGGAGTATGCAATGCAAGGTTTATTTTCAGTAAAATCAGACGTATACAGTTTCGGAGTTTTACTATTGGAGATCATTGCTGGAAGGAAGAACAGCAGTTATTACGAAGAAATCACTTCATCAAATTTGGTTGGATATGTGAGTATATCTGAATTTTGATATTATTCCACAATATATTTTCTTCAAATCATTTAACTCATCTGAATTGGTTCAGGTATGGGAGGTGTGGAGAGAAGAGAGGGCCATGGAGATGGTTGATCCACCACTGGGTGATTCAAATCCTCAAAAGAGATTTTGAGATGCATCCATATTGGGCTGTTGTGTGTGCAAGAATCTGCAACAGATAGACCAACCATGTCTACTGTTGTTTTCATGTTGGGCAATAATGATGCAGTCCTTCCACCTCCAAAACAACCAGCTTTTATTATGAAGAAAATTTACACCAGAGGAGATGCATCAACCAGTGGAGGAGTCAATTCTGTAAATGACGTTACTGTCACTGTGATTGAGCCTCGGTAAAAGCCTAAAAATGGAAAATTCAGCTCTTTAATATTAAAAACGACTCCAATATTACTAGATTATTAGCTTATTAGTAAATCTTGATATATTTTGAAGCGCAATTTTAAATTATGTAGGTTTTAATGCACATATATGTAATAGTACATCTTATCATCTGAATGATATGCATACATCATATAAAATATTGTCAACACTGTTTACGGATTAAACATCCAACTTGAAATTAAAATCAATTTCATCCTTGTTGGCATTATTGATGCGTGCGAAACCAAACACAGGTATGTCCTGCTCGGGAAACCTGCCACTTCTGACTTCTGAAGATGGAGGGAAAATAGATGGAAAAACTGCGAAAACTCACGCAGAGCAAAGAGTTCACAATCTGAAAATGTAACAGTGAAATAGGTTCCCTGAGAGAGGAGAGAAACTCATGGATCACGTTGGGTGTGATTACGTCATTTTCCCATCAATTAAAATTAAATATTTAGGAGATTGTGCATGACTTTGATGGCAATATAAAAAAGAAGAGACAATCTACCACTTGGAGGCTCATATAAATGGCCACGCCAACACTACAGCCTTTCTCTTGCGAGTTTACAACTTAAACAAGAGGCTGAGATGGTTGAAGCAGTGTCCTCATACCCCGTCGCTCTCACTCTTTTCCACCCTCTCCTCACCTTTCTTCTTTTCTTCTCCTCTTAATATAATAATCATATAAATCAAGCAGTCCTTTTCTCCACACCTGTCACTCCATGGTACGGATTCTATCCCCCCTCCTCTCTCCCTGTGTCTTCGTCTCCCCTCATTTACCCACAACGAGTACAGTTTTTCAAACAAAAATATACAATTGTTTCTTACTCTACAGTAATTGTAATAGAAACAATTTGGTTCTTCTTTTCTTTTTAGCAATAATTCAGCTCCAATTATTTCTCTTTTTTTTTTTTGTTTTTGTGAGTGTGGCATTGAACAACATAGTATTGCACTATTGCTATCCTCAATTATGTTTTGTCCTATGAAATGTCATTGTCGAATTATGAGCAAGACATTGATTCTGTTCTTGGTTTTAAACTAGAGTCGGTAACAATTTGGAAATGCCTGCAAATGTGTGCAAATTAATGTATGGGCAGTTAACAACGACAAAGGTTAACTAATAATGGACCACTTTGTCAATTGTAGCTTCCCATAAAGTCTTCAATGAACGAGCGTGGCTTGCTATATTGGTGCAAAATGTTTGATTAACTTCAGTTTAATGCATGATTAAGTTCACAAAGTTGGTAGAAGTGGAGACAATCTGTTAATTGATTGATTTGAGTTTTGACTCTGTACATGAAGCATTCCTACTACGTTACAAGAACACGCAGCCTTTCTTTGGTTCAATGTTGAAGCGAGTTTCAAGAAAATTTCTTACTTTATCTTAAGTTAACTATTTTTTGAGATAATAAGTGTGTAATATTATTGAATACTACTATTCTAACATAAATTAATTGAGCAAATTATTTGAAATATATTTTTACTGGCGAATGCGTATATTAAAGGATTAGCTACTTTTTTCTCTTTCAAACATACTTATAAAATGGATTAGGTTGATCCATACTTCAATCTATAGTCATTGATCATCAGCCAAAATGGCTTTGTCAGTAATCGAAGTAGGCGCCTATGTCCTATCCGCCCTTATGCCAGTTATCTAAACTTTCTTCGCAGGTGTCTTAGTCGCCATGTGACATATTCCACTTAAACCCTAGATGTATATAAACTCAATTCTCTCAAAAGTATGGATCATCTTCTCAACTCTATGCAAATCACTAACAACTACCACGAGTCACTTACCCTGTGACCATCCTCCTATCATCACCTTCATTATTACTTTATCTAATATTACTTATGGCCCTTGGACAGTAAAACTAACTCAACCTTGGTATATTAAACCAATAACCACAGAACCAGTGCATGTGTATAAATTAATTTATTGAAATGTTTCGAGTTATATCGGAAACATCCTTAAACACGCAATGCGTATAAAGAATTAGATGTGTGATTATTATTTATTGGAGAAGCAAAACGTGGACTTTTTGGGGAGATTTGACTGGGCAACACAAGTAAATAGAGAGAGCTTCAGCAGCCACCCACCCATTCAAACTCAACACGAGGGGCATAATGGCAAATATGAAAAAAGCATGACGCAAGAAGCTCGTGTTTCAACGGTTTGGACCTTTTTCCCGTGACAAGCAATTTACTCTTTTATATAAGTTTCCGTTACTTTTTTTTTCTCAACCGTTAGAAAGCCTAAATAGGATAGGATTGGACCGTTAGACGAGAAGTTTGCTTCCTCGTTTTCAAAAGAAGATGAGTTTCCAAAATTGCCCCTTGAGTTGCCGGGAACGTCTTTTTTTTATTGGCATTAATAAAAAGGTTGAAGAGAATGATGACTTTTCGTACACTTTGAAAAGATAAGCGATCCACCCATTTCCATTTCCCCTTCGTTTCCGGCCAAGCAAACCCAGCACACTTCCAAATCCACATGACGTCCCACTCAATTCTCTAATTTACCCTCCCCTCGATTTCAAATTTAATCGGAATTGCCGGCAATTCCAATGCAATCATTTTCACCTTTCAATAGTTAAATTTCCATTTTGCTCCCTCCATTTCTGATTAAAGAACATGTCTTTTATCCCCCTACCTTTATCAGCCTAAATCAGCTGGGAGAAGTAGTTGAAGTGAATCATTTGTGAGTTTGAACGTTTTACAAAAAAAAAAAAGATTGTGGTATATAGATTAAAAAAATTATTAAAATTCATTAATTATGATATTAATTTATTATATTATTCCCTTTTAGTGATCTCTTAAAATTACAAAATATATATTGTGAGTTATTAATATATCGGGTAAATTTGACAAGAGATATTAAAAAATTTCTTGATTTTTTAAATTGACAAATATTTTGACAAATTTTTTTTTCTAGAAAGAAACTTATTGTAAAATGAGAAGAATGTGATCACTTAATCAAAATCTGTTACGGAAAATATTGAATTCATGTATAAATATAATTGAATTTGTCTTTAACACTAAATAGTTAAGATTTCAACTTTTGGTAGAAGCCAATAATAGAAAAAAATTACATAATGAATATTTGAATTTTTTAGAACTAAATATGTAAAAGAGACATGACTTTTTTCATTAAAAAAAAACGTTAAAATGCTCCTCTGCTGTGTCACTCGCTGACCAGATGAAAAATGATGCCAGAACGAAATGTTGTAAAAGAGGAGGGCAAAATAGTCATGGTAGTCGGCCAAGGAAAAACAAAAGGCGTTGTTATGCTAATAAGCTGAATTGAATGAGAAGAAGAAGAAGAAGAAGAAGAAGAAGAAGCTTCTTTCTCTCCAAACCAATTGATTCCCAAAAACCTCCAAGACGCCTAAACTCCTCTCTCTTTCTCTTCCTTTATTAATCACAGTTAATTAGACTACTAAAATTGGATTCCATTCGTTTCTTCTACTCATCCAAATGCAGAGGCACACACAGAACGGAAGGGATATGGCGATCCAGTTCCCGGACGACTTCAAATGCCCCATTTCCCTGGAAGTTATGTCCGACCCGGTTATTCTTACATCGGGTCACACCTTTGACCGTTCCTCTATCCAACGTTGGCTAGACTCAGGCCACCGCACCTGTCCCATTAGCAAACTTCCACTCCCGGAGCATCCTCCTCTAATCCCCAACCACGCCCTTCGTAGCTTAATTTCCAATTATACCCTTCTCTCCCCTCCTAAATCACTCCCCTCCCATTCTACCCCCTCCAAGCCCCAAACCCTAATCTCCACCCTCACCTCCTCTTCCTCCCCTCTCGCTGCCATGCTCGACTCTCTCACTCACCTCACCAGACTCACCAAAGTGGACCCCGCTCTTCGCCGCCAGTTAACGGAGTCCGGTGCTGCCTCCGCCGTGCTCAATTGCGTCAACTCGTCCGACTTCTCCCTCCAAGGAAAGGCGCTTTCTTTGTTGCTCAATCTATCACTTGATGACCACAACAAGGTTGGGTTAGTAGCGGAAGGTGCTATTGGCCGGGTTGTCAACGTGCTACGGGTCGGGTCTCCTGATTGCAGAGCGATCGGGTGCACCGTGTTAACGAGCCTTGCAGTTGTGGAGGTTAACAAGGCGACAATCGGGGCGTACCCGCATGCGATTGAAGCTCTGGTGGATATAATTAGGAGTGAGAAGGGGAGGGAGGTGAAGGAGGCGGCTACAGCGCTCTATGCGATATGTTCGTTTCCAGGTAATCGGAGGCGGGTGGTGGAGTGCGGGGCCGTGCCCGAATTGGTGAGGAGAGGAGGGATGGGCTTGGAGAGGGCGGTGGAAGTGTTGAGTGTGTTGGTGAAGAGTAAGGAAGGGAGAGAGGAGATGGTGAGAGTGAGTGAGTGTGTGGTGGGAGTGTTGGTGAAGGTGGTGAGGGTTGGTAGTGAGAGAGGGGTTCAATGTGCTGTCTTTACATTGAATGGGTTGTGTTCTTGCAGTGAAGAGGTCTGTAGAGAGGCATTAAGACATGGAGTCTTGGAGGCGTGTGTAGGGCTTGTGGAGGATGAGAATGACAAGATTAGAAGGAATGCTTCTAGTTTGGTTCATACTCTTAGCGGGTTTCATTCCATGGAGTGATGGGCGTTGGTGATCGTTGTCGGTTCTGTCAGGGTGAATGGAGGTGAGTAAGTTTTGTTTTGGGGGGACGGTATTCCCCTTGTTGGTTCTCTCCATTGTGGAATAGTTCTGTGTACAAAAAAAAAAGGTGTGTAGGATTTGATGGAAAATTGTTCCTTTTCGTTCTTGTAGCTCTGTATATTGCAATAAATGAATTTCAACTGTTGTAGTCGAGAACAAGTTTCCAAAATTGGTATTCCAATTGTAATTTGTTTACAATCTTGAAAATTTTGTCTACGAGCTTTTCAAGAGTTTAGTTCAGTCTTTTTTTTTTGTTCCTTTTGAATGTTGAAGTAACTTGTGATTTCAAAGCAGAGATAGAATGGATAACTGGAGATGGAAGATCTGAATTTAACACTTTGTTGTTGTAATGCTTTAATTTCAAAGTACTATGGAAATCTTGAAAGTGTGTGGATGCCATTCATAGTGCTCATTATCGGCCAATGAACTGCATGTATGTATTCAACAAGTTTGCCCCATCATTATTCTATTTGCTTCTCATTGAAGACTTCTATAGCTTTCTTTCCTAAAATATGAGCTTTAATTTTTTGTTTGACTCGGTTTGTCATTATTTAACATTATGCAATTCCTTTGCTGATGGAAATCCTAGCTTCGATCATAATTTTGTCAATTTGTGTTTCTGAATCTGTGGTGACTGTTCAATTCATTTGAAGCTGTAAGTAGATCACACGATTATTTTTGCGCCATTAGAGATTGCTCTGTTTCTGTTCAAAGTTTGCATTGAATGCAAGTTGTTCTGCTGTTCTATTCTTCGAAATTTTACAAGGTTTTGCTTGAACAGCTAACTTTAGTTCATCTTATTAGTTAACTAAAAGAGGATATGATTTACAATGATCATGTGAATGAGATGGCTCTGATTATTTCTATTAAACTAGAGAAATGCTGATCGGAGGAACTCTAGTCCCAGAAACTAATTTCTGAAGCTTCCATGTAGTGAAGCGGATATGATTTACAACGATCATGTTTTTTTTTTCCTGTAAGCTTAATTGTCAGGCTTTGCAGTTGAGGTAATTGGAACGGGAAGGATGCGGCGGATCGTTAGCTGGTATAGAATAGTTAAATGATGTATGAAGGAAGGAGGTGCAGTTTAAGGTGGTTGGTTATATTGGCATAGTTTGTTAATCCGGCCGGAATGTACGAGAGAAGTTGCTATCGTTAGGTTGCTTCCAAATTTGATTAAGGTCACAGGAAGAAAGCGTGTGATTAATCTATAATAATGTTACTGGCCTTTTTGGTTTGCCAATTTTTGTGTTGGCATGGTATCATAACCAACAACTTTCTGCATTTATTTGACAAAAGGGGTTAGTAGGTTGTCAATTACCCTGTTTGACAGAGACAACATTTCCAGCGAGTAGTAGTGGAGTATTTTTCTCTCTCAAATAAATGCGTTTGGCCTACGCCCTACGGCGGTGGTGAAATTTGACTTAAACTTACACTAAAACTTAATTATGACTTGGAATATGTTTCTCTATCTTCTTATTTATTTTTCTTCTCTCTCTAGTTGAATAAAAAATAATAAAATCAACCAATTAGAAGAAGAGCGTTGAGAGAGAGTGAGAGTGTTGATGAAATGGCAATCCTCTAAAACGTAAGCTAAATAGTCACTCCCTCCTTTCTTCGTCAACACTGATAAATGTATTTTTTTCTTGAAAATTTTATCATTAATTTTATTTTTTATTAGTTAGAATATTTTCGGAGATATATATAGAGAGAGGACATTTGATGCCTATGTGTGACCGTTTTGGAAATCGGACGGCTGCATTGCACGTTGCCATCATGAGGTGTGCTGCCCTGTCGATATAATTTCATGTTGGACTGGGTTGGAATTCAGGAAAAATCGGTTTCTTCCGATTTAAACAGTACAGTAATTGTTGTTTTTGTGGAGCAAAGTAACTGGCAAAAAAAGCATTCATGGCCGAGTGAGTGTCTCCTCAAACAAATAAAGTTAAAAAGTTGAGGCCTTTTCCCATTTCCAAAAAGAAGTTGATGCTTTTAATTTTACCATGTTCTTACTTTCTTATGGCTGCAACATCCGTTTGTGTGAAAGTTTTCTTCCTTCCTCCAATGTTTTTCCTTAATTTGATAATGACATTCCTAGATTTAAATACACATTGTCACGTAACCGATGAACAACATATGATTGGATGATAAATTCATCGGTGCCTACCTCCACCCAATAACTAATAGCACGTCAATTCTCACTGTTTTTCTTCTTCTTGCCACATTAACACAGTTTCTTTAGTGGTAACTTACCTTTTTCTTTATTGAATTTAACCACAGATTCTTAATAATAATGCACGAACCCTAAAATCTCGAATGCAGTCAATAAATTACTTATAAGTGACAAACAAGTGTCTTCTGGGCCGAATTGTTGGGTGAGTTGTTGAATACTGAATGTCAAGGCACATGACTTTGTGGCCGAAAGGCCCGAAACAAGTTTTACCATCCCTGCTATCAGGCTTTCGAATTCCTAGATGGGCGCCGATAAACTCTCGGATACTTTTTTGTTTTGACAAGTCAGTTTTTTGTTCTCTACTGTTTAATAATAAAAATAATTTAAGTACAAATGAATTATAAATTCATTGGTATTTCAGATACCATTTTGTCAGAATAATCAACGTTAATTGTGTTCAGATTCAATCTAGGTGTTTATTAAAGTGTCCATTTTTTGGAATTTAGCATGTTGATGGATCCTCCGATAAGACTACTGGGTATGGATTGAATCAAACATGAAATCACGAATATATGAAACATAGGTCCCTTTGACCGGTTGGAGCTGTGCATTTTGTGGTAGACCAACAGCAATACGAAAAATAATAATTTACAAGGAAGAGAAAGGATGAAGAGTAGTGGTAAAACCAAAAAGGAGCAAGTAAGCTTTCTTTCCATAATGCTATCCTCTCAAATGCCAACACTAACCACCACAAGAGACATGATTGAGGAGTCGAAGTTTCAGGGTTTTTTAAGTAAAAAAAGACAGATTCGAGAAAACATTTGGTCTCCCCATCTAAGCAACCAAATTCACTATTGGATATGATGGCAACAGTCCCTTCTTTTTCAGGCATTCGTGGAGCCAAAGCCATTTCTCCTACTCAAAGCCCTTCCCCTCCATCCTGGCCCCATCTCCATTCTCACAACCCACACTCCCATTTTACGTTTCAATCAACCATATAGTTCAAGATTCTTGTATTCTTATCAACACACGAAAATTTCTTTATCAGCTCCCCGAGGTAAAAAGCACATGTAGTTGCCGCACCTTGCGCGGTTTTCAATTTAGTTATTAAGTTCTAATAATTTTTTCACCGTGGTCCCTGAAAATTGACTATAAAAATCATTCACAGAGCAGCTAACATGGCAAATCTTTCACAAAATATGCTTTCACAGAGCAGCTAACACGGCAAATCTATGCTATTCTCCCAGCTTCATGGTGTCATGAAATTCTTATAACCAAACCCTGTAACTCCCAACCTAACATTTTACACTCATCTCCTTCTTCAGATCAAATTGGTCATGCGGTTTAATGTTTTCATTGCGTCTCGAGATCAATGCTAATCTCCTCCTCTTTCACATGCTTAAGTTAGAGATCCGCATAGTCACCCTTTTCTCTTTTATCGAGAAAAAAATCCTTCACCCTTGTGATTTAAGCAAACATTAGAGAATCGCGACACTAATATTATTATTTCAAGATAAGGAATGGAGTTAGACTTCAACAAGTAATGGAATTCAAAATAATCAACCCATATAAGATTATTCGGGTATGAGAAAGAACTGCACTCAGGTCACTTAAAATGTAGAAGTGGGAAAGTACAATATGTGCATTAGGATTTGAAATGACCAACTGCAATCCTTCCCTATTCACAAAAACAAAGATGAGATTATTATTAGTTCAACTTTGCCTTCTTCTTTTTTTTGCATAATTAGCTGCAAAAAATGGCAATCTCAGAATCGCATTAAACGATAAAGAGGAGATGAAAGTGAAGAAGGCGTGGATAGTCGGTATTAACAAAGAGAAGCACGCTTCAAGAGAAAGTTGTATTAATATGATGCCATCCTTTGATTCCTCCACAGAAGACTAAGACAAATTGCATAAACATTAACTATTTCCATTAAAAAGTTAAAAACTGACCCCATCAGCCCTTAATAATAACATTATCACATGAACATATTTAATCACTTTACTAAGTTGTTAGTGAATTGAGGGCCACGCTAATGCAACCTTTTTAAATTTGTTTTTTAAAATAAAGTTGTAAATTAGGTGACTTGGATCCATTTTATATAATGCTAAAAAAGAATTGTGTTATGGATCTAGGTTTGTTGCCAGTTTGGGAACCACTGGTTCCGGTTCAGGAACCGGCGGTTCCGGTTTCTTGAATGAAGGAACCAGAACTAAACCGTGGTTCCCACGGTTGGTCCGGTTCTGGTTCAGTTAGATTCCGATTCTGGTTTTAACTGGTTTAGGTTCCCGTTTTGACAGGTTAAACCGCCGATTTCGGTTCAGATTCCTCTTTTTTTTAAAAAAATTGTTTTTAATCCGCTATTTTATCCCGTTAATTTTTTTCCTGTTTGAATTTTTTTATATTTAATAATTAATTATAATACCAATAATACATTGTATTCTAAACTTTTTTTTAATAATTTTCAAACAAATTAATTATTCTACTAGTAATTACATCACATAATTTTAAACAAAATTAAAAAAACTCATTAAATTTTATTAAATGTAATGAAATAATAAAATAACTAAATTAAACTATAGTAAAAAAATAGAAGGAATTTGAAAAATGT
>CAODLS011598732.1:0-13976 GCA_948243855.1 Flueggea neowawraea
TAGAAGAAATTTGAAAAATGTAATTGTAAAAAATAACTTTGAGAAATGTAGAAAACGTAATTGTAATAATAAAATGTATAAATAATTAATAAGAGTAATTATAGAAAAATGAATTTTTGAGAGAGTGTAGAAGAGATTGAGATTGAGAGAGAAAAAATGATGTAAAATTGGTAAGAATGGGGTGTGATATTTATAGAGTTGAAAAAATAAAAAAAAAACAAAAAAAATAAAAACGTGAAATGAACCGCCGATTCAAACTGCCTGTTGAACCGGCGGTTCGACGGTTTTTAAAACGTGAAACCGGAACTTAAACCATAACCCGCAGGTTTTAATCGGCCGGTTCCAGTTTCGGTTCAATTACGATTTTGACCGGTTTTGACCGGTTCGGTTCCACGATTTCGGTTCCAATTTTACAACTCCACCGCAATGTGGCATGTGCCAGGCTTAAGGTGTGTTTTGGGTTTAAAGACTTATACGAACTATTTTCAATTTCCACCCTATTTCTTTGGTTGTTTTTCTTTTAGTGACTAAATAATTCCAATTTATAATTTTTTCCTTAAATTTTAGTTCTTTTATACTATTCCCAAACTTATTTGGCACAACTGAAAATTACATTTTAAATTTAGCCATAGTTAATATATTATGCTGTTAATTGACACTCGTTGCGGATGCACAATTGTATGTAATAATTTTTTTAAAATAATTCCTTAAACATTCATCTTTACATCATAAATTCTAATTATAAATAATAAATTCTATGTCATAAAAATGCATATGCAATCCTTGCACAAATAAAAATATACCATATATGGATATTTTAGGGTTGAAGTGTCAAACAAGTACTAATACTTGTACTAGTGTTACATACATTAAATGAAAGTAATTGATACATGTGGCAGCTGTAGCTTGAACCGTCGTTGCGATAAATGAAGCGGTACAACGAACAAGGCATACTCAACGTCAGGAATGTCAGAAAAAAAAAACTAACACAAATAGAGCAGGCAACAGGGAAATAGGCGACATGTGGGAAAGCTTGCAAAGTAATTTTTCCCATTGGAAGGTAACAAGTCGAGAGGATAAGATTTCGGCAAGAGCATCTTGAGAAAATGAAGGTGGGACCAATCAAGTAGTGATCAACATGGATACGTGAAGAAGTTTGCGAAGCACACAATCAAGAGCAAAACCTAAGGTCTCGAGGCGTAACTAGAAAGAACGTGGGGTTTCTATGAATTCGGAGATGTGGGACAAGAACTTGGTCATCTAAGGAACATAGAGCAGGTATAAAAGGAGGGGTGACTACAGGACAAGGACACACAGAACAATCATAACTCGCTATTATCTTCATTTTTATTTTTAGCAAAGCTCCTTTCGATCGCATAACAGTTTTCTTTTTGGCAACTCAAACTTGAATTTGTCTTGTTTGCATTGATCATGGCTTCGATTGGATCTTTCGAATCGAATGTAAGCTTACGAATTCTCTCTTAGCTTCAGTTTTTATTTTTTTGTTTTTTTTTTACTTAGCACGTTTTAAAGTCCTAATTCGTTAGGCAAAATCAAACCCTTCACCATTTCTACCCCCTCGAATCTTGTGTCAATGACTATTCAAATTTTCAAAAATGGGATTCAAGAACAGTTTTTGGTGACCACAATGGGAGGCATGGCAAGATGTGCTACACAAAATGCTAACCTTACCAACCCGGGAGAAGCCTCCTGCCAGGAGGTGTCTCCTCTGTACGGACCTTCCTCAAAAGCTCCTTGAGAAAGTACATGATCAGCTCCGAAATCCAAGGCCTTATGGCTGCACACTATATTAGTGTGCATTAGCAAATAACTGACTTTTCAAAAGGATTAAAAGACACTGTGGAAAAAAATGTTTTAGAGCCACCAGAAAGAGTTGGGAGACCACATTGATAAAAAAAAAAGTGTCTTATCTTACCCGCAAGATGAGTCAGGTTGTAGTTGAAGCCACCGAAGAACAAAAGCTACACGCTATTGCTCTAGCCGACAAACAATCTGAAGAGTTCCTGAGATGAACTAACGATTGGTATGCACAGGTACGACATGAGGGCGATCGTATTATAGAGGATCTTAATCACCTCTATCATGACTTGCACGCACCCCTTGTGAAGCAAATCGCGAAAGAAGTAGAAGTAGCCATAAAGGCCCGGGCGGATAAAGGAAAATGCCCTATGGCTACTGAAGACCAAACAAACATTTCAAACATGACCCCCCATCTGGATCTCAGAAATACCCTTAGGCTACCCTTCAGTAAGGGCTAACATACCATACGATGCTAAGCTTCCAACGTACTCTACTAGAGTGATTCCAACGACAGAAGTTAGGAATGCAGGTACGAGGGCTTTAACCTCGGGACTAAATGGGGTTAACACGCTTTTACCTTTAATGACAGCCAATCCTACCTTGGCCTTACCAACTATCCTTCCGACCACTACATCTGTTCCTATCGTTGAGAGGCCATTCGGACCCTCAAGAGGAAGCATTGCGGCCCCATATCAATATGGAGCCCTCGCAGCCTATCTGAATCCAGTCGTACCTCTGTATAGGACGCAACCTTATGAAGCTCAAACCTCGGTAGTCCAACTTCCTATTCACTCGGGAGCTCAGCCTTATGAGAATCTAGCATCTTTGGGAGGCCATCCCTTGGTAACACAACCTTATAGGAACCTGGCACCTATGGGAGGACAACATGTCAGAGCACAACCCTATGAAGGAACAGTGTTGAGAGTTCAGCCTCTCGCACACATAGGGATGTAACTACCCTTATACACCAGTGCTCAGACCCCCACCTGAAGTGACACAGGAGGTATAGGCCAATATGATTGAACGAATATTTGGTCCACAACTGCAGCTTGTATACCGCCCAGTTTACTGCAAGTCGTACCCTAACTATATGGACAGGGATTAACCATTTACTCGGGGGTGTAAAATTCCGAAGTTCACTTTGTTCTCCAGGGATGATAAGATGTTCTCTTTCGAGCATGTCGCCCGCTTTACCTATCAATGTGGCGAAGTTTCCGACAATGATTTCATGAAGTTAAGGTTGTTTCCAAGTTCGCTCACAGGGAAAAATTTCAATTAGTAACTTAACCTCTGGCCGAATTTCATTTTTACATGGTGGGACATGCATAATGCATTCCAGGCACAATTCGCTTATAATGACCCAGTAACATCAATAGCAGACCTGGTTAGGCTAAAGCAAAAGACTGAAGAAACGCCTGAGGAATTTTTGACTAGATTTTGACATGCTCGAATTCGTTGTTAGATCAACCTCCCAGAAAGAGAATTCCTTCGTGTGGCGCAAGATGGCTTAAATTTCAAATTACGAAAGAATTTTGAAGGGATGGTGTTCAAGGATTTGTAAGAGTTGACGGAAAGGGCGTTCCAGTTCGAGAGCATCTTAAAGGAGGAAAGCGTAAGGAAAAGTACAACCTTCGGGAGCTATTACCAGGAAATCACGCCTGCTGACACTCTAACGAAAGCGATCGAGTATGTGGACAGCGCCCTGATCAAAATCGATGTAGCTGAATACGTCAAAGGAAAACCTTTGGTGTGTGATCATTTGGCTAAGAAACACGCCCAAGCTCTCATGAGCTTCAAATTGAAAGAAAGCAAGAAGTATTTTTTCGATCTGGATAAATCCAATTTGATATTTGATTGGATTTTGGAAAATAAGAGAATCCAGTTTAAATGCAACCACAAACTCTCCTTGAACGAAGAGCTTCGAGGAAAGAAATTTTGCAAATGGCACAGTTCGTCGTCACACTCGACGAACAATTGTATAATGTTTCAGAAAGTGATTCAAGACTTAGTAAAGTCAAAATAATTATAGTTCCCTGACCTGCTGGAAGTGATGGGTGTTGATAGCAACCTCTTTCCGCAAAGTATAGAATGTGATTTAATTGATGTGTTCCCTCTTGTGCAGGTGAGCTAGGGATTCACAAAGGCCACTCGAATGGTGGTGGCACTGTTCAATCGATTGGTGGTGATGGGTCTACTCAAATTTATACACATTCAGGACCCCTCTCTAGATGCAATCTGCAAGTGGCATCTCTCGGATCTTCATACCACTAATAAGTGTTGTGACTTCAAAGATTTCTTGAACAAGCATCGTGACTATAACTAGTACGACTTGTCAAATGAGGAGGAAGTAATGCTTGGCCTTGGGTACCCAGGAGGTCCTAGCTCGACCACAAGAAGGCCATGTCGTAATCCATTTACCCAAGGTTCGGCTAGCTATGAATGGTACCATCTTTGGCAGGAACGATGTAGGAAACGAACAAGGTTTCCCATGCCCTACAAAGTATTCCGAAAGGCTCATGTACCACTTCGGGGAGCAGTAATTGAAATGTGAGCCACGCACATTGGGATGTATCTCCAGAAAAGGTTGGTTTTTGTAAACCTTCGGGAAGAATGAGCCCCTTGGCCCAGCCAGGATCAGTAGAACACTGAGGAGGAGATGGAACCGATGCTTGGCGACACTTAGAAGGCGAGCAAAGGAGATTCCAGCAGAGCCGATTCAGGAAGTTCAGTTAACTAAAGGCGAGAGTCCTAAGGATGGAAATCTCCTTAGTTCCTGGGCAGCTGAGAAGACTCCTCACAAAATCGATTACGAAACAGACTTTTCGGAGGGTGACTTTAAGATTATTCTTGACGATTTTCCTCCTCTCAAGAATCCAAAGATGTTCGATTGCAACATGGATCTGACTTTACCTGTTGGTTACAGAGATTCACTAGGACAATCATTTCTTCAGATGGAAGATGTAGAAGATACAGCTACTCCAACAATTAAAGTCGCATGACTCGAGAAGAGAGATGTCGAGACTCAGACCAAATCTCTAGGTAAGTTCATTCGATACGAAAAATTAGATATATCCAAAAGAGTTAGCCTTAAACCTTTGTATATAAAGGCAACCATTAATAGTGTCCCTATGGGCCAAACCTGGTTGATGGGGGGGCTGCCGTTAATTTTTTGCCTCTCAAAATGCTCTCCACAGCAAACAAGAACCTCAGAGATTTGATCTCTGTTGATACTGAGGCAACAGGCTTCGCTAGGAATGCAACCCAGGTCAAAGGAGTTTTTGCTGCCCACATCAGGGTGGGGATGAAAGAATCCTTGGCAGCCTTTTATGTCGTTGACATACACCCTTCTTTTAACGCCCTGATCGGTTGAGATTGGTTGCATCGAAATATATGTGTCCCCTCGACTCTACATCAGCGGATAATGTTTTGGAATGGAGGTAGAATTGAGACTGTTTATGCTGAACCCAATGCAAAACATGTCAACTCTAATATGATTAATGTTGGCATTTTAGGTGGATCGCTCATTCCATTCTGGCAAAACCATAGCTACCACGCAGTGAGTTCAGCGCCACTAGTCAAACCTCGGGAGGTAGCCAATGATGGAGGGACCCTCTTCCTATCATAAAAAATACCTTAAGAGCTCGAAGATAAACATAATGAGGTGGTGATCATTGAAGATGACACCACATCAGAAGACTTCGTCGAATCCCCGTTTGATGAGGACGTCGTTGCATCAGGAGGATCTGTCCGAGTCCACCAAGTGATAGTCAAGGAACGAGGGCAACAAAAGCCTTGTCTAAAACTCATTTTTGATGAGTAAGTTCCACACGGACTCAGAAGGTATGGAGGTCATCACAGACTCCATGCAATAGTTATTGGTCCTAGCGACCGAAGCATTGATTCGAAAGACAGGAGAAGTCCTCGTTAGTGAAGTGTGTGAATTGGGTTGTACTGAAGAGGCGCTAATAGAGCCTTATGAAGGCGGGTGGACAACACTATCTTTGGCTCTCGAAGCCAAAGAAGTAAAGCATCAAGTACAAGATCCCCACCTCCCAACGAAGTCAATTTAGGAAGTGAACTGGAGCCACAAATCACTTGGGTAAGCGGTTTTCTCCACTCTACTACTAAAGGCAATCTGATTGAACTTCTTAGAAAAAACAAAGATTGCTTCGCTTGAGAATATCATGAAATACCAAGTCTAGATCGAACGCTGGTAAAGCAACACCTCCCAACGAAGAAAGGGGAAAAACCAATTCAGCAGGCACCCTAAAGAATGACAGGAGAAATTGTGGCTTTGGTACAAAAAGAGATTGACAAACTCTTAAAAGTAGGCTTCATTTGAACATCTCAGATATGTTGATTGGATTTCAAACATCGTGTCGGTCAAGAAGAAAAACAAAAAGATTTGAGTTTGTATCGATTTTTGGGACCTCAACTGCAGTACTCCTAACGACGAATACCCCATGCAGGTTGTTGATATGCTCATCAACAAAACAACTGGATTTCAAGTATTCTTCTTTATGGATGGGTACTCAGGGTACAATCAGATCTATATGGCCGAGAAAGATATCTACACAACGACATTATGTTGTCTCAGTCTCTCAAAATGTACGAATGGGTCGTCATGCCATTTGGCCTTAAGAATGAGAGAGCCACGTATCAACGAGCCATGAACGCAATTTTCCACGATTTGATTAGGAAAATTGTCAAAGTTTACATCAATGACATTGTTGTCAAATCGATGAGCCACGATAACCATTTAAAATATTTGGTTCGTTCTTTCCGACGAATGAAGGCCCATGGATTAAAATTGAATCCTCTCAAATGTGCTTTTGGGGTTTCAGCAAGGAACTTCTTAGGTTTCTTGGTCCACAACCGCATAATCAAAGTCAATTGCAACAAGGCCAAAGCAATAATGGTCGTCGAGCCTCCCCGAGCAAAGAAATAATTGCAAAGTTTCTTGGAACAGGTCAATTATCTTAGACATTTTCATTTCCAATGCTGCGGGGAAAATACGACATTATCTTCGTTATTATGATTACGAGGGACCGAAGAGTTCGTGTGGACACCAGTTCATCAAAAGGCTTTTGAAGCCTTGGAGACAGACCTCTCGAAGCCACCAGTGATGGTTGCACCAATCCTGAGAAAACCTCTCAAATTGTATATTACAGTCGAAGCATAATCGATTAGATGCTTGATGGCACAAGATAATGAGACAGGATAGGGAATGGCCATTTTTTTTTATCTTAGTAGAAGTCTAATTGATGCCAAATGTAATTATCCTTTTGTAAAGAAATTATGTTCAGCACTGTAGTTCGCATCAATAAAATTAAGGCATTATTTCCTTGTTTACCCGATTTTTGTTATTGCACGATCGGATATTTTAAAATTCATGTTAACAAGTCCATTGGTCAATGCCGAATTAGCAAGTGGAGTTTGGCCCTTGTTCAATTTGATCTCATATATGTTTCACAAAAATCAGTAATAGGGCAGGCGTTAACCAATTTTCTCGCGGAGCACCCATGCCCCAAGAAGGTAGAACTACCTATCGAAATAGCCTATTTGGGGTTAGTACCATGGAAGTTATATTTCGATGGTTCTAGCATTAGATATGGCCAAGGAATAGGAATAACCTTATTCTCCCCAAAAGGGACGCCAACACACATATCCTACTAATTGATTGAAAAATGCACCCACAATCAAGCGGAGTATGAAGCCTTGATTTTAGGGCTCGAAGTTGCTCGGGATCAAAACATATTCGACCTAGAGATTTATAGGGATTCACAGTTGGTTGTACACCAAGTAATGAGGAAGGCTAATTACAACGACGAAGTCCTCGAGAGGTGCCTCCAACGGTTTAACACATTATTAACATTCTTTATTGTACATCGGTTTCAACACATTCCACGTACCTCAAATTGGATGGCTAATGAGCTGGCCCAATTAGCTTCCCGGTACCACCTGCTACTTCTGATCCTGGGAAAAAACCTAAAAATAGAATCTCGAATTCTTATGGACGAAACCAGGACTGTTGAATGCAACACAATTCTGCAGTGAGCAAACAAATGGCAGGAAGAGCTTATAAATGCCCTAACGAATCCATCCTATATCGGAAGGAATTCTCATCTAAAGCAACTAATATAGAATTATACCATAGTTGAAGGGGAGTTGTTTCGAAAGGGGAACAACAGGATGTTGTTACAATGTGTTGACATCAATGAAGCCATTCGAATTATGGTCGAAACACATCATGGTTTGTGTGGATTACACCAAGCCGGTGAGAAAATGGCGTGGCTAATACGGTGACATGGCTTCTTCTGGCCTTCTATACGAAAATATTGCATCACGATGGTAAAAGGATGCACAGCTTGGCAAAAGGATGGTATCATCCTTCGCGTCACGGTGGCCGAACTTCATTCAGTAGTCAAACCTTAGCCCTTTCGAGGTTGGGCAATGGATGCAATTGGAGAAATACACCCCAAGTCATCACGAGGACATTCGTTTGTGTTGGTAGCCATTGATTATTTCACCAAATGGGCGGAAGCCATACCTTTGAAAAAGAGCATGCAGGAAGAAGTTATTCAATTCATTAGTGAGCACATTATCTATAGGTTCGGCTTGCCTCAATCCATCACAGTAGACCAAGCCACCGTGTTTAACAGTGAACATGTCCAATCTTTCACCAGCGAATTTGGTTTCGAGGTTGTGAATTCAACCCTTATTACGCTCAAGCTAATGGACAAGCGGAATCGACAAACAAAATCATCAAAAATAACATCCAGCGCATGATTTCGAGCAATTCGAGGGAGTGTTATGAGTTATTACAGAGCACATTGTGGGCCCTCCAAGTAGGTTTGAAATGGGGGATTGGAACTAGCCCTTATCAGTTTACGTACGAACATAAGGCAGTACTTCCATTTGAAATTGTGGCTCAATATCTGCTAGTGGCAAAACAGAACGAGTTTAGTCACGTGGATTATCACACAGCTATGATGGTCGAGCTTGAAGGAATGCATTGGGAATGATTCGAAGCTTTGGATTGTATTCAAGTCTAAAAACAAAAGGTAGCCCGCACATATAACAAGAGGGTCAAAGCACGATGCTTCGAGCCAGAAGATCTAGTGTTGAAAGTGGTTCTTCCTCCAGGAAGGAGGGACTAATGGTTCGAAAAGTGTCACCGAATTGGGAAGGATCGTTTCGAGTGAAAGGGGCCTATTCAGGGAATGCTTACTTGTCAGAATCCTTAGAGGGGATCGTGCATCGTCGCAGCATTAACAGGTAATATTTGAAATGGTATATGCCTTCGATATGGGAGGACAACCGAGAGATTCTTAATGCAAAATTTCCCAAGTTGTGGATCATGTACGAGCAGTCAGAATTGTAAAAAAAGAAAAAGACATGAGCTCTAAGGAAAAGTGTACATTCATTGATAGGTATATTTTACAAAACAAAATTTTAAGTGTCCAGAGGAATGCGACGTATTAGATCGAGGAGGTGTCTAGAAGAGGCTTCCATAAGTAATCTTGTTATCGAACACTGCTCGGTGGTTCGTACCCTAGATTCACTAGCTTGGATTTCGGCCTCGATCGAGGATGTCTCACTTTCCACCCTCGCGATCTTCTCCTCCAGTCGTTTGGCTCTCTTCAGTATTTTTTCTAACTTCTTGGAGAGCCTGGCTTTCTGCGCACGAGCCTCGGATATTTTGACGGATAGGCGTTGAGTCTCGGTCATACTGTGCTCCAGTCTCAGCATCAGGGCCTGGGCATGTTATTAGTCGGCACGCTCAAACTCTCTAGAAAACTGAAAGTGAGATTGCTGATATCTCTTATCCTTGCCTCCAGTACTCCAAAAACCTATTGATCATATCTCCTCAAAACGTGTGAATGACAATCTCGTCTAAGTCATTCGAACAGTTTGCACTAGCCAGTTCGAGGAGACCAGTTGTAGCTTCTGTGAAAATTTGCTCACAAAAGGTGCCTAAATCAACTGAAACATCCAAGAGAGACTCAACAAATGTAGCTGGTGTGCTAGTATACATCGACGAAAATTCGGAAGGTTTGGTTATCAAAGGGGCAAGTTCTTCCACTACCGGACTGAATGGTGGTACGGTTGTTCACTTTTCGATCTTTTGTTGACCCTCAATCAGCTCCTTAACCTCTTGTTGGTGTTCCTCCTCTGCAGTCTCCTGTTGAAGCCCAGAAACCTCCTCCTTGCTGCCTTGAGGGCACTCGGTGGATTCGTCATGTGCCCTCTGTCGCTCCTCGAGAGGTTGCGCTTTAACTTCTTCATGCCCAAAGGGTTGCTTCTCTAATTTTTCTACATCTGCTTCTCGATACAGTGCAGATATGCCCTTGAGACCACTGACGTAGCATATGTCGTCTTTGTCTTTCCGCTCGAGTTACTGTCTGAAAATTCAGAACTCGAAAGGGAGACAATAATGGAAATCGTTTCATGACGATTGGCCGCTGCAATAAAATGGAATTAGAAGATAACAAAGCATAATCATTGAAATATTGAAGCATACAGGCTAACTTGAAGTCTGTTTAAAAAAAGCACGTATCACTTCCCGAGAAACTGTGGGAGCAGAAGTAGTTGCTTCCTTAACCAGAACCTGATCAGAAGGATAAGGAGGAGTAGCCCCTATCCGGCACGGATATTGGTTCGTTCCTTCGAGCAGGGAAACAACCTTACCAAATGATGTGAGTAGGACAACAGTAAGAAGGGGAAAATCATGTCCAGTCGATGTGCACTCGGCGGTCCGTGCTAAGTCCATCTAGGAGCTGGAAAAGTTCGGACGAGAACTTGCGGCTTCCCTTTGCGAAATGCTTTGGTGACGAGTCTCGATCCAAGAACGAGCAACCTGTTCCAGCAATAAAATATTAAAAGGGATAAATTAATGGGTGTTGGAGCGTTCAAGTGTGATACTCAAAACTTCTTATAGTTGTGGTTCTTATTCATGTTGAGACTTGACCACCACCAGTTGTTTTCCCTTATCTCCAATAGATAATCGGGAAGGGGCTAGATGGAGAACCTCAGAGTGGGGGGCTATATGTAGGACTTCCGAATGGGGAAAGGCTGTTGGTACATGGCCTCAAGAGGCTGTTAAGCAAAGCGTTAGCCCATATCATCACACATCACAAGGAAACAGATGAACTGTGGCAACACTTACATGGGATTGGGCTGGAGGAAATGGTTGAAGGAACCTCTCGTGAAACATCAGAAGAAGGATCTTCGAGAAGGCAGAGCCTTTTATGACGAGCATCATCGGATTCCCGATAGGCTCTCGTTAGCCCACGATCAGAGGATCTTTCACGCCGACGAGACTCTCTAGGTTCCTTTTGGTCGGGAGACCTTTCGCGCTGACGAGATCCCTTTGGTTCCTTCTTCTTGACAGATTGTTTTTTGGCTTGGTAGCCTCATCCTGAGCATCTTTGAGAAGAGTCTTGGCCCTCACTGCAACAATAAAGAGGACTTTAAGTCAAAACACAAACGGAGGAATAAAAACCTATAAGAGTGTACGTCGTTGTTTGAGAATGACATTGAGTTGGGATAAACCTAGATTAATAAATTTGTCCCAATATGGCTCCCACATGATGCAAAAGGCGTGTGTCACTCCAACACATGAAGAAATCTCTTTGGGAACCGAAACCTTCCTGAAAGCCTTCTTCAATATTTCCTCCCACATAAGGATCACTTCCCGAGCTTTATCCGCTCTCTTCTCCCAAGGTTGGCTGATGGTCCATATGAACGAGTAGGGAACAGATTGAACCAACCCAAATTGCCTGCCGCAGAGGTTTGGCATGTACTGCTCAGCGTGGGCATTAAAGGAAATATTTTTGGCAGAAGAAGAACCCGACAATAGTGGTAAATCACGCACGAACAAAATTGAATGCCACACCAACAAATCTCCCAAGGCATTCGGATGGTCGAGTAGGCTCGATGAGTAGGGATTTAGGCCTTGCGATTCGAGAGGATAGAAAGGGCACCATTCGATGAGTGATTCCCACAGATGAACTATGTCCTTATTGGCAAGGTACTCGATGTAATCCTCGACTGCAATTTTAGCATTAAGGTCCTTGCCTTTCTGTTTGTTAATGGTTGCATCGATGTTCGAAAAGTATGCCTCTCCCCAAAGCTATACAAGCCAGTATGGTACACTCGAGATAGTTGATTTCTCATGAACAACAGTCGAGAGCCCAAAGTATGCACACGCCAGGACAATTGGCCCAAGCTCCACCACAACATCATTCTCGGTCCATTTTACAAGGGCTACAACCCACAGCAACATGCCCATAACTGGCACCCTAGACTTGGTAGCCAACATGGACTTGCAAAGCAGATAAAGATATAAATCGATCAGCTCCTCTCGAGGAATGTGGTCTCCTTCGGTAACAGTTGAAATCGATGAGGGGATAAGTGTGCCATACGAGGATGCGGGCTAATGTCTTTTGTAAGACAAATAGTCCTTCATTAGCGTATTGGGTCCCTCCTGCTGGAATTCATGACTAATTTTATGGCATTCATAAACATATATGGCAGCATAAATAACAAAAAACAATTAACCTAGAATTCCACCAAGGATCAATGTACATCAATATACACGATTAAGGTTAGGTTTTTACCTTAAAATCAATGCTCAAACAATCGATTGAATTGATTGTTGGTGTAGCTTTTAGTATTCAAAACCGAATCCCCTTTCTCTCACGTTGCCTTTGTACGAACGTGTCTAAAGGTATTCACACAAACGAGCTTACTTGGATTGGTCTTGTGTACTAGCACGTGAATCTCTATTCTAGCCTCACAAATTTTCTTCTCTCTTTTAATGTGGAAATTTGGCCAAGCCCTCAAAACCTTAAGAAATTCAGCCTTGTGTATGTACATATATATATAGAGTTGTGTGAAATCCTAGTATAAGTTTACTAGGTTTCTTCTTACTTGTCCTACAAATATAAGAACTCCATATCACACAAGAATTAAAGTTCCTAAAAAATAGGAATGTGCAGAAATTTTCCTAAAAAATAGAAGTGTATATGGCCGAATTTTCTCCTACAAAATAGGAGGCTTGCCGAATTTTACATAGGTTTTTTAATGTTATTGGGATTTTAATTATATGATACATTATCATCAAATAAATCACTCTTTGATTAAAATAAATAGGCCAAATTTATGTCACACACAATAATAAACCCAAAACATGTTTAATCTTAATAATTAGTGATTTATATTAAAAACTCATTACATTAATGAATTATGTCTTATATCATATTTAAGACTTAAATCATCAAAGCTGAATTATTAATGATTAATCAAATTAATCATTATAATTCAATGACCAAAAGAGAGAATATTTGTGATCTGATCCAACTAGCTTTAGTGCGTGAGCCAATAGGCCCACTCAAAAATGACAATAAATCTTTGTCCTAAAACTTAGGCCCAAAGTCCATAAGCGGTATCTAGTAATACATTATGGCAACCAAGTGGATGTCGAAGATTCGAGTTTGCCTTTCACAGTTTGATATTTCATCATTTTGTCTCACGATATTTAGATTAAGCATAAGGCATGATCACATGTCAACCTTATATGCTTAATAGGTTTCTTGATCCCAAGTATATTGATATAACAAATGACATTGATAAACTCTTTTATCAATTTATTTGAATATGTATATATTTCATCAATTCTACTCATCAAATGGCTTAAAGATATCACTCTTCATAAAAGGAACAAATTCGTCACTCTTACTATCACTCCTCTACATGATTCATGACATATCCAATCATAGCCTTTATAATTACACTGTTACGGATAATGTTTGACTATGTTAAAACATGTGATTCATCATGTAGGAGTCGATAGTGAGTTTCAGTAAGAGGACTCAAATATCCCCACTGCATGAAAGCTACTTGTGACATCGATCTATGAAGTGCTTTCATAGCGGGCCAGTCCAATGCATGTTCCCTGACATGTATCTATGTTCTAAGTGATGTCTTCTGATAAACGCATATTCATACGTATTTATGTGCATCAATTCATATTGTTTTGAATACGAATTGAGCGTTTGTCATTAGTTTTGGTACTTCTATGGTTTGTATTGTGTTTTTCAGGTAAATTGATGATGTCTTGGTGAAACGAATGATAACAAGTCGAAACGGGG
>CAODLS011598798.1:0-13445 GCA_948243855.1 Flueggea neowawraea
TAAACCAGTGCTCCAAACAGAAGAATTAACTGTTACCATGTTATAAAGACCAACAAATGAGATGGTCAAGATTAGACCCATCAGTCACTGAATCATGGTTGTTAAACTTCTAACAGAAAATGTGAGATTCGTGAAGTTATGACTATAATGTTGCATTACTTGCAGAATTCAAAATCTAATACAAGTAAGGGACCAAGGTTCTGTTTTTAATTCTAAGAAGTTCAGAGAAAAAGTTCAATTTCAAGTTGGTACATATTGAATGGCATTAGATAACTTACAGAACTTAACACGAAAATTGTCAAAATTTATTTTCTTGGCACTATTATTTCATATCTAAGTGTCTTTGACAGCTTCACTTTTCATGTAAGTGAATACTTTTATGTAAATGGAAATATTTAATGTTTCAAGTTAACGAGGCTGTCTATTATTTTATTATCAAAATACCAAAACTACATTAGACACTTGTCATAATCTGATACTAAAATCAGTGCCCATAATATTTAGCACTTAAACAGTTCAAATTTCAGAAGCTTTTCCAGTTTTTAAGAAATGGATGCCTAATTGATAAGGAAAACGACAAAGAGGAGGGATGGGGGATGGAAAAGAAGCAATCCACTGAGTGAGAGATGCATTTCACTATGTGAGAGAAGTGATCCACTTAGCATAAAGTAGGGTGAGAGATGCATTTCATTTAGTGTCTGCTCTAGGCAATAAACAATAAAAAAACAGCATACCCCGGTTATGCGCAATGGCGATAGATGATACTCTTTGTAAACAAGTACTTTCTGTTTTAGAATCCAGAATTCTGAAAGTTCTATGATTTTAATAAGAACTAATTCATGACTCATATTTCAGTCTTGAACTATCAAACTCTTAGCATGCCATTGTCTGTTATGATAAGAAATAAAAGAATAAAATACCATATTCTCAATCAAGTCCCTGATATTTATTTAAGGTATAATTGTAATGCATCAGAAAGGAGGAAAAAATGGACATATAAGAAATTATTTAAGTAGGTGGCAGCAATTGACTCATTTTCCAATTTTATCAATGACAAATTTGAGGACCAAAAAGATAAACAGCCTTGGTTAATTTTAGGAGCAGCATACAGGCTGAACTGCACAAGGAAAACAACAATGCAGGTTGAAAAAAATGGTTACCAACATCACAGCTCATGTTCAAAATATGGGTTGGGTAATTTTCACATGCCTAATTTTATTTATTTATGGATTTTTATATAGCAATACCTGCTAAATTCATTTCAAGCTGTTAGCACAAAAGCTTTCGTAGAATTGTATACAAATTTCTTGAGTCAACTCCAAAGTCTCTTTTTTTAATCAATGTCATAGAAGAAATCAAATCTGATTCATAAAGAACCAATATATGCGAACATTTTGTCCATAATTTGTAATTGAAAGCATTATACCGAACAATGTCTTATGTACTAACAATACAAAACAGTAAAAATAAAGGATAACAAGTACCTGCGGATCCAAAATGTTGTAAGAATTGCCAGTATCATCTTGGACCCAGGGGAAGTCAGGGGTGTACCTCCACTGTCCATCAACGACAAACCTGTATTGGTAAACGCCTGATGGCAGTACTTTCATTATAGTGTAGTCTTTGCCAGATCTCTTCAAGGGAATTCTGATCAAGTAAAGTGAGAAAATGTATATTACATCTCAGAAAATGGTGATCACCAAATTTAGATAACAGAGAAAATGAGAAGTAATGAATTATTGGAACCTAGTTTTCCAGTTGTCCCATGATCCCTCTACAGCTACTTCTTTACCACCGTAGCTCCACGTAATCACTGTTGGTATTCCTTGCTCATTGCACATTTCTTCATACCCTACCGTATTTTGCATCCATGAGGGGCTTGGAATTTGAATCTCACCAGGTCTTTGTAAGGGAACTGCTGGGACCTGCAAAGAACAGTAAGAACTAAGAAATCAAAATTATTATGTATCTGTAGCTAGGAGGACCCAAAGTCAGGCAAACAACAAGCACACCGGTCCCTTTTAACAGAAATACAATACGAGGTAGGAATTGAACATTATACACAAAAACAACATGATTAAAGAAAATAGAAACTTGAAAAGATTTAAATTATCACTGGCAACTTGCTTTCCACATTCAGAATAATCGAAAAGACCACATCGATCCATAATGATAATCATATCAATCCACATATAAACAATACAACACACTCCTAGATATGAGCAAACTGTCGATGCAATGTCATTTCATTACCATTATCGAAACATAACCTCACAACACTGAATGCAAAATCAAGGACATACCCATCAAAGAATCATAAATAAAACATAAAACCCAATTCTCAAAATGTAAACTTGATTCACCAATTTTTTTTTTCTAAAAAAAGAGAGGTACCTGAGGAGCGAACATGAGAGGAGAGTTAGTGATTCCGGGGCTATGAGGAGGAGAGTCACCCATCAACTCAGGAAGCGGTGGCCTATACATTGCATGAGGAGGTGGAGGAGGAAGAATACCACTCTCATCTGGACCCAGCATTCCTTCACTGCTATAATTGTTATTACTGTTATTATTGCCACCATTGTTGCTTCTTCTTCCTCCTGTGAAGGGGCAGTAACTTCCTCCTTCCTCATCTCCTCTTGCATTCGCGTTTCCCATTTTAAAAATTAATATAAATGATCTAAATTAATATTATTACTATTATTCTTTCCACCCTTTTATTTATTGATTAAATTAACAACAACCCAGCAAGAAATTTCCCACTTCTGGAGAGTTATGAGAGGGAATGAAGTGGGATTTTCATCTTTTTGGCTTTTGACGGGGGATATATTATAGATGAGATGTGTTATTTTGATGCTGGGGGAATAAGAAGGTGAGGGGGAGGGAGGTGGTGGAGATGGTGGTGGTGGAGGTGGTGATGGTGGTGGTGGGCCAAACGAAGGCGATTGAATCGAATATGATGTCGTTGTTTCTTGTTTGTGTAGTTAAGGTAAAATACATTGGATTGGAGAGATGTGGTCACGTCATCATTTGACAGCGGCCCTTTTTCTATCATCTCTTCTCTGTTTCTAGATCCTTTTTCTTTTCACAAAAGAAAAAGAGAAATAGAATTTCGGTATTAGTTTATTATTTTTAAGCATCTCGTTGAAAAATAAGAAAAAGAACATGAAACAGGCCATCACCCGATTCCGGCTCAAAATCAGAAGATGATCTGATATAAAGGGGAAATTATGTGGTTCAGTTACATTAATTTGCAATAATTCTTCCGAATAGACTTAATATATTTATTATAAATTTATTTTTTTTATAATTATTGATTCACAATATAATTTTTTTATACATAGTTTTATATTTTTATAATTATATTTTCTTGAATACAAATAAATTTTAAAAAAATCTTAAATGAATTTTAAAAATGTTATAAAATATATTAAAGATATATATTAATAGTATATTTAAATATTAATAGAATCTAAAAATAAGTTTTAAATAATTTTAAATAAATTATAAATAAATATATAATAAATATATACTAAACAAATTTTAAACATTAATGACTCGACCAAATTGGAAAAAAAAACCTTGAATCGTTTGAACCGATCGGCTCAAAATTAGTGAATGACAAAAATCAAAACCAAACCGAATTGCCCAGAACCTGCCATGAGCAGTTAAGTTTTGGTTCTTTCTTTTCCTTGAACCGGAAAATTGTGAATCCTGGCCAGATAGCAACATGCTTTGTGAAACTAAAAACACAGGGACTAATTACTGAGATTATCAAAAGGAGAGGGCGCATAAAATAATTTTGGCTAAACTTTAGGGACAGAAAATAAATATTAATAAAGAAAATATAAAACTAATGGGGGTGCGTGGGGAGACGAGGCATATTGGTGAAGTAACGTTTAGAGCGCTGGTGTCTTCTTAGAGGCAATTAAGCGAACACTTAGACGACTAACTACTTACCCGCATCCCAATCTCGTAAGTCATCGTTATTACTTCTGCTGCGCTTATTTCCTTTCCTTATGTAGCCCTTAGTATTAGCAATGTGTTGTGTTCTTTTTCCTGTGTGATCTGAACGAATTTTGGAATGTTGAATGCCTTGAAACATGGTTGTGCTGCAGTACATATGGGTGTTTTTCCCTGCTTCGAAAAAAATAATGTTTAGAAAATATAGTTAGATTTGTCTGGGTTTAGAAATGGTTGCCATTTGGTTGTTTTGGATTCTTGGATAACTGGGTGATTCTAATTCTAGTGTTTCTTTCATGCATTTAGTTCTTATTGCTGGCTATTTGAATTTTCGTGTACTTGATTGCCATTTCGCTTACTGCAAAATGGATGTCACCTTCATTTCTGCTACTCTAGTTCTTTCATTAGATTCAGTTTTTCGACATGGCTAAGCCATGTATGACTGTTGCTTGCAAGAAATGAACAATCTGGAGACCAGTAGCTTTCTTTGTTTTTCCCTGGTTAATTGTTTTTGATCATTCAGCTTTTTCGTGTAGCCATTGTTTTCTGTTTCTTGTACCTTTTTTTTGTTAGAGGATCTGTGATTTTAGATTTTTAACTAGCATATGGCTTGCGTGTTTTCTGTGTGTTTTATTTGCTGGAAAATTTGCATGGTAAGACTTGTGGGTTAACAGTGTTAGTTGAAAGATTCTCATTTAACATACCTTGTGCTGCTTTGAAGAACACCAGTATTTGACTATGGACTACTTAGAGTCTTGATCCTTAACAATAATAAGGGTTAAGAAGTTAAGGTAAGAGGAAAGCGAGGAACCAACTTCAAAAATCTCCATGTAGTACAGTATAAGAATTATCTACCAAATATATAAATGAATTCATGGATCTCCTTTTTTTATTGTCTATGTAGGTTTACTCATACTGTGTTGCAGGTACTTTAAAAATGCAAACTATTAGAAATTCGATCTTGAGCCACGTGAGACTGAGGAGTTCCACAGAACAATTGTTCACGCAGAAGAGAAATGTGTTAAAGCATTTCTTTTCCCAGATGTGCGCATCAACAGACACAAGCCAGAGCCCTGATCAAATCATGGATCGGGTAGTTGGGCTTGTTAAGAAATCTGATAGAGTTGACGCCAGTAAGGTAATTAACTCTGCTTCTTCATAATTCATTGCAATCTATATTATTGTCCCATTTGGATCTTATTTTCCCCCAGTTCATTTCAATCAGAAAATCACCATTATAATTTATTCGGTGAGAAATTACTCACAGTTATTGGTGCTGATTGGTAGCTGACATTTTACATCATGGAATAGACTTCGCTCCTTTTTTTTGGTTGACTTTTAATAAACCAGAAAACACCTTTCCATGATTTTGGTTTAACTTGGCTTATTATAAACAGGTTACTGAAACAGCTGATTTTCAAAAAGACTTGTGCCTGGACAGCTTAGACAGGGTAGAGCTTGTTATGGCTTTTGAGCAAGAATTTTCCGTAGAAATTCCTGATGAGAAAGCAGATAAGCTTACTTGCTGTGCTGATGTTGTGAAATATATAGTTTTGGAATCTAAACAGAACACTGTTAATTCCTAACCGTGTGAATTGACTGTTGGCTGGTCGATCTCAGAGGATGTGAACATATGCATTGCTTCTTTGATTTCTTTTACCTTTCCTGTTTTTGTGCCAGTGAATGTTCTTGTAGCACGCTTTGGTATTGCAGCGAAGGAAAATTTCTTTTGTACACAAAACAAGTGATCACACAATCACTCAAAAAGTCTGCAATATATAAGAAGATTTATTATTTACACATGTATTATATCCGCCATGTTTATTTTTCTCTTTCTTTATGTATATGAATCCTTGCAACTCAACACTGTGACTGAAGCGCCATCCAAGTGAGCGGTGGTGCTGTATTTTAGTCTACTTCTTATACAATGCAACTACCATTCCATCCGTTTTTCAGTGCCCATTCTCTTTTTGCATGCTTTTAAGGATCTTGATGTTGAATGCAGCAGCTCTATATTTCCAGCAGAGTAGTTCCGAATGTCATTCCCGATGGAAGACAGTTTCAGTGCTTTGTCTTTCCTGACAAAGGCTGTTTTGCAGACCGAATTGTTCGGTATGTGTGCAACCTTAACTGAACATGTCTTGTCCAAGTTGGGAATTGCGTGCAGGTGGGATGGAAGATCGATCACGAAGTCTCCGTTTTCATCTGTGACAACTCCTGCAGAATTTTGTTTGCTACATTTACCTCTCGTTGGGCAGTTTACCGTCACTAAAGCACCTGCAGGAATTTCAATAGATGTATTGATCAATGGTGGTATTGGAAATGGCTTTTGTATTGTTGAATGGTTTAGGTTTGAGCATACCTACGTTGGAAGGCTTTTTACGTCACGATGTTTCATTTTTAAACTATTATTTCGACTCATATTCAGTATTAATGGTGATATTTAATTCAGGATTAACGTGGAAAAAGGGCAAAAAAATCAGTATTGGCTAAATTTAAATTAGATACTGAATTGTTATTTCATATATTGTCAATTCCTTTATTAAATTTATTTTATTGAATTCTAAAAATTAATGGTCATGTTTATAGCTGGAAAGAAATAGAAACTAATGAGCTGTTTAGTTAAGAAAATTTTTCATTATTTTTTTAAAAACTAGAAAATAAAGATGGAAAGATGAAAAATTTGTTAAAAAAAATTGATTAACAAATATATTTTTTAAATGTTTTCAATTTTCAAAAAATAGAATCAAATAGAAACAAAAATAAAAAACTATTTTCAAAATTAAACACAACCTAATTCACTTCTTTTTTTTAAGGGGGGAAGGCAAGTTGTTTAATCTTATGAAAGGAATATGCATTGGTCAGTTTCAAGGATATAATTACCTGACATTAAATTTGGTATACTCCATACGACAGACTAATTCAACATGACTAATTCAACATTAAATTTCTTTCTCAGTCTAATTAAATCAAGAAATAAATGGAATAAATACATTAAAAAACGCTGTTTATTTTAATAATTAAATGTAATAAATTCCTCAAAATGAAAAAAAAAAATTCTTGAATTGCAGAAAAATTATGGTGAGATGTTTGTATTCATGTGGCCATACCCATCTCTCACTTAGGTCAGGCCACAAGGTTGTTAGATCTTAGCTTTTATTCTTGGCATTCTTTTCAATTTCTTTTTTATTTTTTTTGAAACACAGGCAAACTTGGTCTATTTTTTGATATAATTATTTTGAATTTTAATTTGGTCACTTAATTTTAGTTTTATTATAAATTAATTACTTCATATTAGCTGATTATATTTCTCAATTTTAACTTGACCATACCGAGAAATAAACCAAAATTTGATTAGCCTCTACGAGATTAAATAACAAATATTTCAAGTAAGAAAAAACCCAAATAACAGCAAAAGATTGCTCCTAAACAAAGTTGTGTTCATACATAGAAAATTTAGAACAAATTTGTACTCTTGAGAACCTTAAATCCAGTTGCAAGAATTTATTTCTGTAAATGCCAATTAAGTGAATTAAACGCAGAAGGTTGAAGTTTGTGTTACATCCAAACATATTAATGATTATTGTGACTCCTTACCAAATAAACAATATGACATGCTCCCTAATTCCAGTGCTTTTCTTTGGTTTGGTGTCAAGTTTGGCCGAAAACAAACATCAATTAAGGCTTATCTCCGACTTTTTATATTAAAGATTATAGACAACCAAAAAATAAATTCATTATAATTAGTAATAATAAAGCAACACTAAATTCTCCATCCCTTTAAATACAAGAATTAATTACTTATCGTGATGGAATTTAATGTGTTAATTATTTAGTTAACTTTCTTTGCTAAAAATCAACCTTTAATGTTTTGTTTAGTTAATCTGCTTTATATAGATTTTTGTCGTATAACTTACGGTCTATAAGTTCTTATGTAATTGTTTTCCTTCGGTATTTCCTTTTTTATGTTAAAGAAGCAAAGCAATAAAACAACAAAGAAATAATCTAAAATGCCTTTAGTTTAATGTACTTAAGAGTGTAAAGAGAAATTAGAGCGAATTTAAACTTCTTTAACATTTGATTTAACTTGACGAACCATCTCATCAACGTATATAAAAGGAAAACGATATATAAAAGATTATACAAAGCTAATCGATTACTGTACACCATCTCCTTTTTCTCATACACTTTCCCATGTAGTTTTTTTTTGTTATAAAAAGAGAAATCGAATAATATTTTTTTTATAAATCATTTTATTTGCTTCTGTCAAATACCGAAGTTGATTCAAGTATCAATGAACTTATAAGATAAGATATATTTCACGATCGATCTAAGAACTTATAAGATTTAAGATTTAGTTTCATGAATTCCTAACACAACGCAAGATGATCACAAACATAAACCCAAAAAAGTGAAAAGAAGTTATTAATAAAGATGAAGAAAGTAATTTAATTTTTTGATAAGTTGAAGAAAAAAGAAAGTAATTATTAATAACCAGGTATTGGCCATGCACGAAGTTGAGGCTGATGAGGCAAACAAGCCTTACAAAGAAGAGTGCCTGTGACCAACACTGTTGACAACTTCTCCTCTCCATAACCAGCCAACTGCACCAACTCCTCTCTACTCCATTGATATTGGCTTGAACTTGATGGGTTACCTTCCGATGGTCGAGCGATGACGATGAAGATGAAGATGAACTTCACAAGATTGTGGCAACCGTTAAAGTAGCTCATCTTCTTTGAGTTTGTTGCAGAGTTTGCTCCTAAATTTTGTGTGTTTTAAAAGATGACATGAAGAGTAAATATGCGTATAAATAAGCTTCCACACCTTCTTTTGGTTTTATATAGAGAATCTTTCGTTTTCAGTTCTTGCTTGTAATTGCCCAATATGCCCTCACGTTTTCCTTTGTTGTTTTTTTGATAAAGACTTCTAAATGATGCAAAGCAAAGTAAAATTTTATATTTTCTTTTAATTAGACCAACCACCTATTCCTCTAAATACGCAAATGTAAAGCATAATAATAATTGTGATCATAAAGAGGAAACTAGCTAGAAATCATCCTTTTCGTTCAATACGGTTTAGAAATATCGAGTCCACCTCAAATATTTGAAGGTCAAGATATTAAATCTCATTCTACACCATATCTTACTCAAATTTATACAAATAAAAAAAAGGTTTTCACAAGATCCAAATTTGTAAATTAAATAATTATATGTATTATGCATGGGAGAATATAGTGTAACAAAGGATTTTCATAATTTCATAGACATGTATGAATGACGAATTTTAAGAAAAAAAAATCATTTATGTATTTTTTAACTTATATAGTATATTGTAAATCAATAAATAATATAAATTGCTTGATACAAAAATAAATTACCAAGCCTTTTCTTTTTCAAAATATTAATTGAGTTATATAAAAGACAAACATGCAAATTCATTGGGATCATTCCAATAGGACAACGTATGACCTTGGGTATTTGGCTTAGTCAAGAAAGCAAAATAATAACAAGGCAAATACAAAATTAGGAAGAAATAGAGGGCCAAAATGTTCCTTGAACGTAGAAAGTGTACAAAGAGGAGGAGTTAGAAAAGAAGTTAATATAAGTTGGTGGCCTACTCAGATCATCCATTTATTGTATTTTAAGGGAGTTTTTAAGCTTAAGAAAACCGTTTACCAAAGCCTTGGCCATTGACACCTACGTCACGCATAAATAATTTCCTAGTTTTGGATATAAAAGTATTTGGTCTCTACATTTTCAAGCCTGCCCCAACTATCTTTTTATCTATAATATCCTTCTATGTCTTCTTGAAACACTTGAACAAAACATTCCTATTCTTTCTTTTATTTCTTAAATACATTTCTCGTTGTTTACTTGGCACGTAATTTCAAGTTGGAGAAGAAGAAATCTAACGTAAAATTGAGAAACCGGTAATTAACGTATAGTTCTGTAGTGTTTGGTGATATTATCAATTTCATTTGTAAAATCGCTTTACGGCATTTCTTTGTTGAGCTTTCTGTGGTGACTCAAGTTAAATGCAACTTAACCATTATGAAATTATTTTCCGATCCACTTTATTAAATTTTAGCATAACTGAGATTAGTGCTTCACAAGTGCAACGATGCCAATTGTAGTCCTAAAACTTAGAGTATTTCGAGTCGTATCGACACAAATAAGTTGCTAATGGTAGTATAATGAAGGAAAAGTAAAATTTGTTAGTTTTAGATTTGTATCTATTGATTAAAAACAATAAAATAGCTAAACTATCCAATAAACTACGGCAGAAAGCAAATGTAAATGGTTTGAATGTTGTTAAGGCTATGAGATTTTATTAATAGAATTCTAAATGCATTAAAGATTTTAGAAATTACCAATGGAGATTTATTACTCAATCTCCCACACCCTCTTTTGAAAAATTTGGTTTTTCCGTCTAGTCACTACCAAAATCCATTGAAGAATATAGCTCCATTAAGTCACCAGTCCCTAAACCATTATCGAGTTTATACATCAAGTATCTCAATCAAATAAACAAACCTCAATTCCTTTGTAAAAATGCTGCTTAAATTGACATGTCAGGAAAATGCCTTGTGGCCATGTCAGATCACCTGTCAAACTATCAGATTAGTGGTTGATATAAACATATATTAACGACAAATAAATAACAAAAGTGAACAATATTTATATAATGTAGAATTGTAAAGTTCATGAAACAAATAAAAGAGAAGTCGATCATCTCATTTTTATGAAGCCCATGTAAAAGCAACAGAAAATCCAAAAAAGATAATGGTGGATACAAAAGATTGATGTAGAGCAACAACACAAATGATGGCTAACATAGCGAGTATTCAATTTGATGAAGGATTTTTAACTTGGAGAATGGAGCACTGTTTGTATGATGGTGAGCAAAAGCAGAATACCAGCAGCAGAAGCAGATATTCCTGCCCATGGATTCTTGTAATAATCTTCCTTCAATGTTGCTTTCCATTTAGGCCATCTTGCTTCACAATAATTGTTCAAATCTTCAATCACATTACCGTAACAGAATTGTCAACCTGTGACATTTACTCCAACACCAAGTTTATATAAAAGACTTGCAACTCTCTCGTTGCTGAATGCTCTGTTCACTGTTATTCCTTTCTGAATCAGTAGCTCCACATCTTTTGGAGACTTGACAAGCAGAAACAATGATGGTAATGTATTCACTAATCAATCCACATAGGCAATGACATTCTTGATTCATCGAAACTATATGACCATAGCTATAATATCTGATGTAGTGACATTGTTCGTAGGCACAAAGATTGTGAAAAATAATTACTGTTGAATCAGCCAATTCCAACTGTGGAATTTTTAGTACCCCATCCCTAAATGTAATCTCAAATAAGTTTCCATTGCATACAGGTTCAAACTTGACTCCTGTTGAGCAGCAAGTGCACGGTTGTTCAAGTAGTAAAATTATCGTTCCCACGAGAACTATGGATTTATCCACCAATCAATTTAGTTTCAATTTGTTTGAGAGATAAAAATTGAATGATCAATAAAATAAAGAAAAAAACTAATATAAACTGAAATTCAAATAATGCTTGATAAACAATTAATTTCACAACTTAGGAATTAACACTATCCACATTCCTTCTTAGTCTTTCTAATGGGTTTACTGATGTTAAGGCTCTAGATATCCAACAAATTTAGTTATCTTCTCTCAAGTAATAACTAACTATCAAATTAGATAACAAGAGTCAAATTTTAATCTCAATTACCAATTTCAGCTCAAGTTATGTCAATTGACGCATTAAATAATCATTCAAGCAAATTGTTAATGCTCACGATCTCTCAATGATTTTTAACTAAACCTATTTTATAGGTCTATTAGGCATCAACTCTCATTGCTCACATAACACAAATAATCTAATTCAATTTCTCAATTGTAATTAGAACAAGTAAATTCAATAAACATCACAAAACTTAATATTAAAGCCAAAAGATTAACATAGAAGAAATGCTTCAAGAGTTAATTCCTGCAAAAGACTTAGCTATCCATAGAAATAAAAGAAAACAAAATAATAACAATATTCAATTCCATCAAATAAAATAAATGCTAGAAAGGAGAAAGAACTTTATAGTCGTCGCTTTAACTTTTCTTCTTGCCTTTTGTTTTCAAGACCTCCCTCTTGCTCTTCTTCTAAATGAAGGAAATGAAATTGTGACTTGTGTTGTGTAGGATGATGATGATCTTCTTCCTAAAGAGGGGTTTTTATAGAATTCTTCTAAGATGCCCTCTTAAATTTCCCCATGAATGTGTTTCAATGCACCTTAGGTAAGTTACAATTGAGTTCCTCTTCAGTTTCTCCAAGTGAAAACCGTCCTTTTAATTGTTGCCCAGTTTCTCTCAGTTGAGACAAATGTCTCTTCTTCTCCCAATTGAGACTTTTGTCTCAGGTGAGACAAAATCTGTGCACATCAATGCCCTCTTTAATTTACCTCTTTAAGATACGACACCTACACAAATTTCATTTAACACATAAGTAACCTCCAACATCCACTACTTGACCAATTAAAACCACAATTAAAAATCACTATTAAACACATTAAAAATGGACAATAACTTAAAACACCCATAAAGACAAATTTATTCTAAAACTAACTCCTACAACCCACTAATTCACACATTAACACATGAAATAAAACAGTAACATCACATTAAACACCAACAAAATTAACCAAATTTCACAATTATCAACTTCCCCCCACTTAAAGGTTTGTTTGTCCTCAAGCAAAAAGAAATTAAAACACAACACCAAGAAACTCAAGTTCATTATCCCTTGCACCCACACTTAACATGGCTCAAGTCGGCATGTATGATGAACTTAAAAATGAACACAACTAGCGCTAGGCTAGTCGACAGTCTAAGCAAGACTAGTCTCCACTATGGTAGTGCCCCCAAAGAAATAACTTTCACCCCACACCTCATGGTAAAATCACTCAAACACTCGAAGTGTTTAGGGTTTAGTGTTTACACTCAAGTGGTACCTCTTTCCATCACTTGATAGTCAGTCAATTCTCCACCTCTATAAAGTTGAAATCAACACAGCAATCAAAAAGGACTTTAAGTGGCTTGTAATAGGGCTAACACAAGAGTTTAATAGTTGAGATAGAGTAATGAAAATATTTATACATGCCAACTAAACAAACACACACTATTGATGCAACGATGAGAATCACATATCTTTACTCCTCTCAAAACAAGGCTGCCCAAAAATACTTTATTTACACAACTTTTTTTTTTGCTTTTTTTTTTGAATTGACCAAAATAACTTGCATGTCAATCACAATCAAACCGGGCAACCAAGTCTTTGTTAACATCATAACCACCAAAAGTTGATCGAAGACATGTCAAATTTCATATCCAAGTATAGCATCAACAATTAAAACAATATTGGCAATGTATAACTAAAATAATCTCTCAACTTAAGGTGCAAAGGT
>CAODLS011598836.1:0-11269 GCA_948243855.1 Flueggea neowawraea
CGAATGATTTCGAAACGGTTTTTCAATCGCTATTACGTATATGGGTATATATATGTATATATATGTTGATTATATCTGCATGTGATATTTTCAAACTGTTTTCAAAACAGTCCTTATAAGGCACGTATGAGGCGATCTGGAGTGTTGTCCCTCACTGGGTTTGACCTCCCTTTCTTTGTTTTGTCTCTGTGTTTCATCATCGTGCAGGTGATCCTTGAGGACTGTGATCTTTGGCATTTGATGCTCAGTGAGGTAGTCTGACATTGCGGTCAATGCTCTTTCGTTTGGGCCCCGTTTGTATGATTTGTTAAAGGCTCCACACCGGGTTTCTGTGAGATTTGTTATTGTTTTTGTTACTGTTTCTATCATTTCAAATATTGTTAATTTGAAATTATTTTTGCAATTTATATTACATATGTTTTGTTTTATTGAATGATTTTAAACCTTTATTTGACTTTATTATTTAATTGAATATGAGTTTGGGGTAGAAGTTCTGTACATTGAGACTTGTGCGAGATGGACTGGACTCCCATAGACGGTTCGCCTTGTACGCCGCTCATGGTGACACACTATAATATATATAATATGATATGTCTCTTAAAGTTTTACAACTAATATTTAAGCTAATTTTTAATAACATATCATTAAATGAACTTAATTCATCTTAATTAATTAATAAATTTGTAGAGAATAAAAGCACATTTAATGTGTCCAATGAATATTAATTAAATTAACTATATAAAAAATTATTTAAAATTTATAAACTATCAAAAAATTCAAAATATTAATGAAGAAATTTTAAAAATTGCGTCTTCATCTTCCTATTTGTCTGGATTCATATTATCATTAAATAAACTTAATTCATCTTAATTAATAAATAAATTCATAGAGAATAAAAGCACATTTAAAGTGTCCAATGAATATTAATTATATAAAAAATTATTTAAAAATTATAAATTATCACAAAATTCAAAAAAAACAATGGAGAAATTTTAAACATTGCCTCTTCAACTATGTATTTGTCTGAAACACTATAATACGTATAATATGATATATGGTTTGGTTCCTTCTTCCTAAGATATAATAATTACTAGATTTACAATTTCGGGTGTCTAAGTATGTTATGCACATAGAGAGAGACCAATAATCTCTGTACCAATTAATTGCATACTAGCAATATAAAAAATACTTGCAGAGTGAAGAGGCCACTTGATCAGAAAATTATCGTTATCAGTTTATGCATAAACATAAGTGTTTGGCATGCTACATATATCAACTCCTCCAGGAAGATTTAACAATTGGTAAGGTAAAAGCATATCTGTGTAATATATGTAAGGTGTTCAAAGCCTTTTATGATTTCAGAATTTTGAAGTATTTTTAACGGCAAATTTATGGATGACTTTTATGCTTTAGTAACTCAAACTTAATAAGAACTATTATAGCTTTGAAAATGTGGAGGTGTTGTTTAATTGAAAAAAAATTTCATTATTTTTTAAAAAATTAGAAAATAGAAAAAAAATAAAAATTTTGTTCATATAATTTTTTAATTAAAAAACATATTATGTTTAGTTGAGAAAATAATTTTTTATTTTTTTTTATTTTTTGAAATAAAATAAAAAACAACAAAAAAATTTTAAGAACAAATTTTTCATTTTTTCATTTCTATTTCTAAAAAACAATAAAAAAATTCTTGATTAAACAAACTCATATTTTCTAATTTTCTAAAAAAACAGAAGATAAATAATAGAAAAATAATTTTCTAAACTAAAAATGTTTTCAATTTAAAAAAAAATAGAAACAAAGCAGAAAATAAAAAATAAAAAACAAAAAATTATTTTTTAAACTAAAAGTAGCGAGAATTTTTTTCTTCCCTGCCGGAGTTTTTGTTTGTTAGAGCCCACTGCAAAAAAGGAGATTTAATAATCCAACTTCTGAAAACACAGTCGAAACCGACATTGATCCAGAAAACAAACTGGAATGACCACCTGGGTGTGCTGCAAGCTGATTTTACAATAACAAGAATATTATTTGGTCTTCACAACAATTCAACTGATAACCCTAGAGTACAGTATCCTTCAAATCACGCGCAGTGCGGTACGAGCTACATACAGTTCTAAAATTCTCTATCATTCTCGATGATGCAAGAAAATAAACGATGCCTGCAGCTATAAGGTTATTTGTATCTCTAAAATTGAGTGTTTTTCGTTAACTTAAACTTGAGTGTTTAAGTTAACTTCAACAACTTCTCAAAACTGCATCTTCATTCTACAAGTGATATAACTAGTGCAACAGCCATGCCCGTAACCAGCGCTATCAATTGCACCACCGTACTTCTCAGTGTTACACTGTCGTTATTCATTTCTGCCAACACCCCAGCAACAGAAATGTATATAAATCCACCCGCTGTAAATCCCTGCAGAAGATAATGGAATAAAAATAACCATCATCACTTTAGCTATACAGCAGCCAAAGACAAGTCAGACGATCTAATCTGTAAGGTTAACCGCACCTCAATCAAAGATGACTGTCCTGGATCCCGTCCCCAGAGCAAAGCCTAAGGCCAAATCAACAACTCAATTTTTTGTTTTGCCATCATCTGAGAATAATGGATAGTGACGAGAATGGAGAAACCACTCACCATAGCAGTTCCAGCAAGAGCCACTAATGCTGAGAGGAAGTTGAAGAAAAGGGCTTTGGGTACACTGAAACCAGATCTTACCAGAATCCCAAAATCCCCTACCTGCATAGGACGTGGAAAAGTGACTATAATGGTTATATTAGAATCTCTTCCTAAATTCCAAAAGCCAGATAACCAATAATAATTTCCTGAGTCTAAAAAAATGGATTTGCTCATTCCCCCAGGGCTAAAAACCACCAGTTATCAAAGAAAAATAATTTTATAATGCTCATAAGCAAATATTAATTCCAAATCATGAATTTCCATTAAAATTGACGACTTGTCCAACAGTATAACATCACTTATATATCCATGTCAACCAATACTATCATTATGGGGTAAATTTTCATGACCTATATATCCATGTCAACCAATATTATCATTCTGTGGTATATTTTTATGACCTTATCCATCTAAATTTATCGGAATCTTTTTCAAATGAATGGTGCTCAAATGAGCTAAAAAATAGAATTTGAGTTTATACACCTATAACATATGGCATTTAAAATAGGTTGCATGGGACTCGAACCCCAGCTAATAACAAAATGCTCTCTAAGTTATGAATTGATGATCTCTCAATTTTATGAAATTAACAGCTGGAAATGCATAAGAAAATTAAGCAGGATAGAATTAAGCATTCTTTCTGAATATTGTATCTATACCTCGCAAAATTGGAACCACTTTAAAAAATGAGATAGTGAGTAGAAAAGATGTGACTAGCAAAACCATTGAAAATGTGTGAATTAGGAAGTTCTTCCAAAGTATCAAGAACTGTTTAAAAAAAATTAAGAATTTAGGGAGAACACCATTTTAAGCTTAACAGACAACTTGGGGAAAATATCAGCGTCTGGATAATCATTCTACAATGGAGTAACTTCATCCATCACCCGAGTCATTTGAGTATGTTCTATGTTTTCTTCCAAATCCATTTTAAAGGAGAAAAAGAAAGATAATCAAGAATGTTACCACTGGTCAACCCAAAGTTACTCAACCATCATCTTTATTTCTCGCTTCTGACACCAAAAATCCCACCCCGACTCTGTTTTGCTCCTAGCTAACCATGATATATCATTGGAAGTAAAGAAACCTACAAAACTGCGACTGGAGTGACCATCTAAGAAATTAAGGGGAGCGTTTAGTTAGGAAAACTTTCCATGTTTTCCAAAAATATTTAAAATATAGAGATGAAATGTTGATCTTAGATAAATATAGAGATGAAACGTTGGAAAACTTGTTCAAAATAAATTTGTTCTCCAAATTGGAAAACAGAAAATCAATTTTCTGTTTCTAAATTTATACATGTTTTTTAAAAAAAAAAAATTTAGTATGTTCTCCAATTTTCTACTTTTTAGAAAACTAGAAAACAAGGGACTTGTTTTGTTTATTTAATTTATCTAAAGAAATTCTTAAATATCATAACAAAAAAATCAAATAAGGCATTTGTTTTTTGGTTTTCTTTTTTAACACCAAATGAACACATTTGCTATTTATTTTTTTATTTTTCTACAGAACATAAATAAAAAAGAATATTGGAAATGGAAAACAGGAAATTGTTTTGCAATCTAAACACTTCTTAAGATTTCCAGGCCCAAAACCAAGGAGAGAAAATTTATTTTCCATTGAAGTTCAAAGCTTCGAAAGCATTGAGCAAAGGCTAGACTAATCTGACATAATGTCCTTGCAAACTGAAATGTGAAGTTCCAACTTTGGAACAGTTTTACTGAAAATGTGTTCACTGACTGATAGCATCATCGCAAAAAACATTTCTTGTACAATTGAAAAGAACTTAACTAACAGTATGTGTCAACTAAATGGTTTACAGTCATGCTTGAGATACCAAGTGCTGAAATAAACTTGAGGTAAAATAGTTAAAAAATTAAATGCTGAAACTTTTCAACTTCAATGCTTAATGAGTTTACAAAGAATACCTATCTTCTAAATTGCATTAGTTTAACCATATGTTACATCCCAAACATTGCATTTCCCAAATATTGCATTTTGTTAACCATACTTGTTTAATCACTTGCATCTGACAACACTATAGGAGCGACTTGCAAACATCTCCTGACAAGCAAACTAGATTCACACTATATAGATCACAGGTCATTTGTCAGTATCAGATTTTCCCATATGAACAAAACAAGTCATATCAGAGATTATTATGCATCTTCCAAGAATCAAATGCCATGACCAAGATGAGGAAAATCCTCCATTCATAAACAAACAAACCCAAAAAGAAAGATTAAAGATATGCCAACTGAAGTTTGTTTGCAATTTGCTAAAATTCACCCAAGAAAAATACATAATATTACCTGGAAATAAAGCACAAAGAAGAAGAAGAAAGAAAATTCAAACCTCTTGAGGAAGCTCATGAGCAAGTAGAAACAAAGTTCTAGACCATCCACCAACAGATCCATAAAGCAAGAAAGCACTTCCCAAAGCCATACCGTCTGTAAAATTGTGCTGAAATAAAAAATATTGAATTTAGAGAACAAGAAAACATCATTTAACAAACTATATAAATCAAAGTTTCCTTCTTATTTTGCATAAACTAAATTTACAAAATTCTCCTCAAAGAAACAAGTGAAAGTTCAACATAATTAATAAGGAAACTTTTACTTACAACACCATCAGAAAATAGATTGAGATAACCGAACACCAGGCTTGATTGTGACTGAGAAGATTTTTCAAGGTTTAGCGATTTGACAGTATCATCTGAACCATCTAAAGCATCTTCTGATTTATTATCTGTCCCATCGAGGGTAGCCTTTCTCTGCAGGGTAGATACACAGCAGTTAAAGATTTATAATTTAATCAACAATCCATAGCTAGGCCATTGCTTCAATTACGAGATATCCTCAAAGTTTGGATTTTCTGCATTTCACCATACTATACAATCTTGGAACTGAATTTCATTTGTGAAACAAGATTTTTTTTTCACCCCTCGAGAATTACATTGATTGCCACAAGAACCGAGTTCTTTTGGCCTTTGTTGATACATCGTCATAACTTGACATGCCCAGCATCGACGCAAAAAAATGTTGGCTAATATCTGACAAAGAAGTTGGATTCACAATATGTCACTTCCCTAGCATACCTTACGAAGATGGGATTCTTGCATTATTTTGTTCCCATTCAAGGAGTCTTCTAAGACATCATCTGATTCTTTTTCTGTAGTTTTCTTTGAAAACTCAGATTGCACATTCTCGTGAACATCATCTTCATTCTTCAATTTTTTAATACTCTTGTGATGATGGTGATGATGACCATGACTCCAAGCATTAGCATCAGTAGCATAAGCTTCAACATATCTCACCACCTTCTCCACAAGAAGAAAGAGTACAATACCAGCTGCGACAACCAATACATACATCACAATAAGAATTCAAATTGTTGCAACCCAATCTGCAAAATCCATGATGATAATAAGAATAAAAAAATTAAAAAAAAAAAGAACAAAGGGACCTAAGAGTTATAAAGATTTGATAGAGCACACCACAAATCTCCATACAAGAATAACTCAAAATTTAACAAGAAAAGAGAGAACATTCATGCTTTAAAAAATAAACTTGATCCCAGTTTATGAGCATATAGTCTCTTACCAAGAAATTTTTTTAACACACTCTTACCAAGAATTTGAAAGTCATTGAAACTAGTTTAACTCCCCTAAAGCATAGTAATATTAGATAGCAAGAATTTTGTGGAATAAAGATTTCCTTGTAAACATCTATTCCCAATATGATCATTTGCTTCTCAAGTTCTTACTTAAATCTGTTGTATCAATCAGTAGCCACATTCCTTTCACTGAAAAAACATTTTCCATTTGATAATCAGGACTTTGCAAATATATATATATATATATATATATATATATATATTAGCATGTCACTATTCTGTTCCCTGGGAGCTTCAATGTCACAAGACGCCAATACATGATCATGTGCATGTTGGTGGATACTGTATCTAACTATTAAGATACACAACATCATGTCTTTTTAATTTTGCAAAAATACAAGTTACTAGCATAGTACATCACATATTGGGTCGCATCCTTAATATTGAACATTAATTTACTATCAAATGAAGTTTATATTCAAATGGAGCAGTTAAGAATCAAGTTTACAAGTCAGTATGTAAGTTACAAACAATTTCTACGAATTAACTCTGAGTTAATGATATTTCAGAAACCAGATTATAACATTTAGCTCACACAAAAAAATAGAGCAGGTCCAGAAAGCAAATCAATGTGCTACTAATATGACATCATGAGAATCGAGTAGTAAGTTTGTTTTCCTTAATAAGCATGTCTATCTCTAACAATTTCCAAACATTTACATGTAAGTATAAATTAGTTGGTGTAGATCCACATGTGTATGCAACTATGATCAGGCAATAATAGATTGCTGGCACTGGTCAATTAAATATAGCCGAAAAAAAGTCAACAGCTCACCTAAAACAGCCAATCCAATAGAAAGATCTTCCAAAGAATGCGAATGGGAATGTGAGTGCCCATGTCCATCATGAGCATGAAGAGAATGGCCCGCATGGTGATCATGAGCATGGGAGCGTTCACCACCTGCAAATGAGTATTAACTTTTATTGTTCAACAGCAATAACATGGCTTAATTAAGCACATAGTAGAAGTAGTATACTGCACATTCGTTAACTATAAAATATATCAAGTTGCAAAAACTGAGAATTCATTCTTTATTATGAAAAACATGACACAATGAATCCTTTAACAACCAGTTCCACTATCTTGACTATCCTGTCACCAGATTTTAGTGCAGAAGGTGCTACAAATCATTACATTAATTCAAAAGCAATGGAAAAATCAAATTCTAAAATAAGCATCACAGGAAATGTACACATCCATGGACACAAGCACGGGGAAAACATTCGTGTAAAAATGATCTGATTGGACAATAGACAGGACATCTGATTATATATAACTAGGTACCATATTCTCACAACTTCACTTTTCAGTATCATTTCTCTTCTCAACTCTTTCAATCTCTCCCTCTCTTTCTCTAAAAATATGATATCCCATAATATTCGCAACTGCTACACAAATGAACAACATATTTTATCTGTTTTAATTTTATTGGTTGAAGGGTAGAATAATTAGTGAAGAATTGAAATGATCATGGTATTTGTTGGTTGTGCCCCTGTATTTGTGCTGACATGAAATGCTGTAAAAGACCGAAGTGGAGTAGAGCAGGATTATATTGTTATACAGCAACAATCATTATAAGAGGAGGAAAAAAAGGAAAGGTAGATTATAAAATTAGAAAAATCATACCAAAAGCATGTGGTAACTGGTGCAGAAAAGCATCCCCTAACATAGCACCTGCCTGTACACACCAAAGTTTATGAGAAAAAAAAGAAAGAATAGTATTGCAATACCAGAGGAAATTCAGTTACTGCAGAAACAACAGCTACAAATGGAAATGCTAAAGAAAAAACATTAAGTTGAAGATCTACGTGACAATATAAAACATTAAATAAAAGATATTGTATCTGAAGGCAAGCTGAGAACCTCATTCTATTTCTATGTGTTCATTTTCTCCCTCCTTTGTCTATCAGTAAAAGACTATGCAGAACACATAACTACAGGGTTTCTTATATCCTTAAAAATGTCAGCAAAAAGCTTCAATGCATACATGACGCGTTGTCAGACAATTCTTGGAACTTTTGTATGTAGAAATAAAGGGTTCAATGTTTTAAGAAATAAGGTGAGAAGCAGCAAAACAATCAGCACTTTACCAAGAAGGGAGGCGCAAAATTTGGGGAGAGAAAGGACTACACCTAAATGCCTAATTATGCACATCTTGCATTTAACAAGATCTAGGAGAAGACATGGTAAGATAAATTCAACTGTTCATTCTTCTGAAGTTTCTTATCACTTCTAGTTATTCAGGAAACTAAGCTACTCCAGGCCCTAAACTGGTTGAACTAAAAGAGACGTATAACTAACTAAACAAGCAGTGAAAAATTCAACAGAACACTCATGAATATTCACAATCATGAAGCATGATCTTATAAATGAAATAAAATATAGGCAGCTAACAGTCAAAAATTATAATAAGCAAGTTCAGAAAATCAGACCCCAAATAAAGCCAATGAATCAACAATTGCCTTCGATGGTTTTCCTTGTACTGCAATCAAACAACAAATAGTTTTCACTCACCAATTTTAAGCATATCAAGCCAACTCTTGTTCAATAAAAAAAATTGTCTGTTAAGTCTCTCAACTAATTGAGAAAAGAATTGCATACTCAAGGGCTGCATTAGTAATCAAACTGAGAAAGACAGTACTTACTAAATATGACCGGCAAAATAATCAGGCATATAAGTGAAGCCAAGCTCACCAAGAGTGAGCAACCCAGTGCATTAAACCAAAGACCTAAAAGCCACAAAAGGAAGATAATCATGAAGAGACTTCAATGAATTTATCCCACAGAAAAAAAAGAACTAGCAATCATCAAGACACTCGAATGCAAATATTACCTTTGCAAAGCTTGATGGCATACATAATAAAACAAATTTCTTCTATCAAATAGCAATTTAAGACATACTATCTCGACTGTGCTTTATGTATTAACAATGCTCAATCAAGCTCAAACCCAGATTACTAAAGAATCAATTCTTTAAAAAAAAAACATAAGACCCAAAATCATTAAATTCGCAGCCACTCGGAGTTAGGAACTGAATCTCAAAGGATATTATCATGCTCAATAAAAATATTATAGCAACCACTCTTTATCAGCCTAATTAGCTTAATTCAATTTCCACGATAATTTCGACCTAAATTACTTGTCCGATTAAGACAAGCAGACTATCCATACATTTCACACATTCACACATTTCACAAATAAAATTAGATAGACGAAAACTACTATTTAAAATATGATACAAAAAAAAATTACCTAAACCAGAGAGCTTCACATCATCATGATGCTGATGACGATGGTCGCCATGGTAATTTGCAAATCCATACAATCTCATATCTTCCTCCTCCGCCAATTCCTCCGGCATCTTAGACTTAGACTCAGCCACACTCTCACGGTGATGCTCATGACGTCCATGGTCATGCGCACACCCATGGCCGTGATGCTCATCATGATGATGATGGTGGGGATGTCCATGCACATCATCACCATGATCATGATGCACCGGCGCCGGAGCAGAAGTACAGACACCACCCCCGAAGCACAGATCCGCACAGAATCCGACGACCAAAAGTGACGTCCGCAAGATCCACCTCATCTCTGCTGAATTGATGGACAAGTGAATGAAGGAAGAAAGAAAGAAAGTGAGAAGGTTAGGAGTTGCGGCGGTTACAGGTGCCTTCAATGGTGATGAAGCAGACGATGCAAAAGAAGAGTATAATAATGCCGATTATGATTCCGAAAGCTACTATATCCATGGTTTCCACTTTTACATATATAATGTGTTTTTTTACTTAATTTCTTACCTAAGATTTTGAGATTCTCTTTTTTTTTTTAAAAAATGCGTTAATTGTCTATTTTTTTGGTTGGAGTTGAAAAGGGTAGAGCTAAAAAGAAAAGAACGTGGCAGAGAGGAGAGGAGGCAGTGGGGGTAGTACAAGTGAAGCAGCGGCGGCGTTTTTGAGGATAAAGATGGGTATCGAAGCATCGGCCACTTCAGTGACTGTGAGTCACGTGACTCAGTTAAATTAAAATTGAATTTAAATTATTAATTTTGTTAAACAATGAGATTCATTAGATCTATAAAATGTAATAATTAGATTGGTCATATATTATTATAATTAAAGTCAAATGATTTTGGGCCATTGATATAATTTTGTTAAACAATGATAGTTATTGAATTTGAAAATATAAAAATGAGATTGACTACACTAAATTTTTTTATGCAAGATTATACTAAATTATTTTTGAAAAATAATTTTAATATATAAAAAATAGTAGAAAATTCAAATAATTCGTTTGTTTATATTTATATTTATTTAGACATAAATTATGCTTTTGATTAAAAAAATAATAAATTTTGTGTATCTAAATTTAGTTGTAAAAAATTGACAAATCAAATTGACATATTGTACTCATTTTGTATCTAATGGGCAGTGACTAAATTCATCATTCATAATTAAACGAAAATATTTTTAAGTTGTTCTTCTTTATGTGAGACTAAAATTAAAGCTACGGTTTAAAAAGTGACAAAAATACATGTATGCATTACCTTTTTTAGATGTGTATAAGATATTGTTGTGCAGTTTTAAATAATGTTAATAATTTTAAGGAAATCGACAAAGAATTTGATATTGTATATTCTCTTGTAGATAATATTATATTTATTTTGTCACGACCCATTCCGGTGACCATGATCGGCGTACGACGTGAACCGTCTATGGGAGTTCGGCCCATCCCGCACAAGCCTCCATAGTACAGAACTTATACCCAAATATCATATTTAAATAAATATGAAAAACAAATAAAGTAAAATCTTTGTTTATTAAAAACAAAACATATATAATATTAAGTGCGGAATGTATTTCAAATTAAAACATTTGAAAGGTCAGAAACATAAAAACAACCCACAGGAACCCGGT
>CAODLS011598839.1:0-12910 GCA_948243855.1 Flueggea neowawraea
ACGATCCATGAAGTGCTTTCATACGGGCCAGTCCAATACATGTTCCCTAACATGCATCTATGTTCTAAGTTGATATCTCATATCCATAATTAGTAAAACGTGATTATCCACTTAGCGACATACTAATCGTTAATTCATTATCATTCCCATGATAATGATCGATTAGGGACATTTAGAATAGTATTCCTTTTATCTCTATGGTTTTACTATCAAGTCACGTACTTGATGGCGTAAAGAAGAATAAACTATTAATGGAGTTTTATCTTTATAAAACAATATTTCATAGAAATGAAATGCCTCTTTATTATTAAATAAACCGAAATAACAATGTTTACATGATTGGGCTAGTGCACAAAACTAACACCAAGCAGCCTCCTCATCTGAATGATGTCTCCAAATCACTTTCACTAATGATATCTCTTTGTTGAGTTGTTGGTCAACAATTCTTACTAGAGCCTTGTCATAAGACAGATCATGCCTAAGTTCGATAGATTGTGGTGTCAGAACATGGGACGGATCAGGGACATACTTCATCAAAAGCAATGTGTGAGGGCTCCAACATGACTGATAATCTCAAATGGACCAACGTACCTCAGGCTGAGCTTGCTCTTCTTCCTAAATCTCATCATGCCCTTCATAGGCGATACCTTGGGAAATAAATGGTCTCCTACCTTAAACTCCAAATGTTTACGCTTTGGATTAGTGTAACTCTTCTGACGACTGTGAGCAGTCTGAATCTGATGCTGGATCAGTCTGACTTTCTCCATAGTCTCCAAATAAAATATGGCCCTAATGGCTCTGTTTCACTAGCCTTGGCCCAAAATAGAGGAGATCTACACCTCCTATCATGTAGTGCCTCGTAAGGCGCCACCCAATACTCGAATGATTTTAGTTATTATATGTGAACTCCACCAATGGCAAGTGAGAGTCTGAACTCCTACCAAAATCCATAGCGCACGCTCTCAACATATCCTTCACAATCTGAATTATACGCTCGGATTGACCATCAATTTGCGGATGAAACACAGTACTGAAATCCAATCGAGTACCTAACTCCTCCTGTAATTTATGAACAAATTGCGATGTAAACTGAGGTCCTCTGTTTGGCATCATGGAAATTGACACACCGTGCAAATATACATTTCTCTCATTGTATAACTTTGCTAGTTGTGCCACTCCATATGTCATCTTGATAGGAAAAAAGTGTGCCGACTTGGTCAAGCGGTCCATGATCACCTAAATGGAATCATATCTAGTAGATGTCTTCGGTAGGCTGACTACAAAATCCATCGTGATTCGATCCCACTTCCATTCCAAAAGGGGCATCTTCTGTAATAACCCAGAAGGACGATGATTCTTAAATTTAACCTGCTGATAGGTCAAACACCAACTGACAAAATCAGATATATCATTCTTCATCCTTGGCCATCAATACGATTCTCGAAGGTCTTGATAGATCTTATTGTATCCTGAGTGTACAGAATATACGGAGCTATGACACGGTCATAATTTCTTCTCGTAGACCACCTAAAGATGGTACACACAACCTCAGACCAAACCATAGAACTCCAGAATCGTCAACACAAAACCCAGGTACACCAGTTGATTTAATCTTCTCAACTAAACCCTGAATTTCAACATCATCCTTTTAAGCTTCTCGAATTTGGTCTAACAACACGGGTCTCACTTTGATATGACCAACCAATGCCCCTGACTCATCAAACTTTAACTCAACACCATCTTCTATTAATGTTTTCAATTCCAGCACCACTGCCCGTCTCTCGAAAGAAATATGGGCTAAACTACCCATCGAGTTCCTACTCAAAGTATTAGCCACGATGTTGGCCTTGCCAAGATGATATGATATAGTGCAATCATAATCGTTAAGCAATTATAATCAACACCTCTACCTCAAATATAGATCACGTTGTCCAAATATGTACTTTAGGCTCTTCTGATTTGGGAAGATCTCAAAAGTCTCTCCGTACAAATAATGCATCCAAATCTTGAGCACGAACACAAGTGCCACCAACTCCAAATCATGTGTCAGATAGTTCTGCTTGTGCCTCTTAGGTTGCCTAGATGCACAGGTGATCACCTTGCGTTGTTGCATCAATACACAACCTAAGCTAATGTTCAAAGCATCGTAGTATATTACAAAGCTTCTAGAACCCAACGGTAGTGCTAGCACTGTCGCACTGGTCAAACATTCCTTCAACTTCTGAAAACTCTCTTTGCACCTATCAAACCAAATAAACTTAGCTCCTGATGTGGATCAGACGACATTGGATTATTTGATGGGTTTGGATACGACAAAAATTGGCAGAACATCCAGAGGCCATAACTTTTGATTCGGGAAGAGTTACGGGATGCATAGCATATCAAATCGGAGTTTGTTTGAAGCCCTACAGGCTGCTAATTGGTGAAATGCATAACCCCCATTTTTCAGGCCCAAAAAACATCGTTTAGGCCCTTTTCGGAGCCTCTAAACTTTTATTAAGGGCATTTTTGTCTTTTCTTGCTTTCTGCTTAGTGTTTCGGGTTAAAACCCTAATGTGCGACATTGTTAAGGAGATTATTGATCATTCAGAATATTACAGACATTTTTTCCCAACCGTGTGCTTTGGATGCCTATTTTCCTGGTATTTAGCGAATCAACATGTCAATAGTAGGTTATTTTCGGTATTCATGCGCGAATCAACATATTCAATCCTTATATCTTTATTTTCTTGTAATTCTACTGTGTCAACTCTTTTTTGAGTTAATCGAGTCATATGAGCTATGATCCTGGAGAAATTTTGGATGAACCTCCTATAATACCCGACCATTCCCAAAAAACTCTGAATCTCCATAACTTTCTTAGGCATCTCCCATTGGAGTACTACCTCTACCTTCTTTGGATCCACCATAATGCCATCCTTGGACACTAGTGTCCTAGAAATGCCACTTTTTTGAGCCAGAACTCAAACTTTGAGAACTTAGCATGAAGCTGATGTTCTCAAAAAGTCTATAATACTGACCTCAAGTGGTCCTCATGCTCCTCCCTACTCCTCGAGTATATCAGAATGTCATCGATAGAGACAATCACAAACTGATCTAGATACGCTCTGAACACTCTGTTCATCAAATCCATGAATATCGTTGGAGCATTCGCCAAACCAAAAGACATCACCAGAAAGTCACAATGTGAGCATCTAGTTCAAAATGCAGTCTTCAAAATGTCCTCACCTATAATTCTCAACTGATGATATCCCAACCTCAAGTCAATCTTAGAAAACCACTGAGCACATTGCAACTAATCGAACAAACTCGAAAGTGGATTTCGTTTCTTTACTATTACCTTGTTTAACTAATGGTAATCAATGCACATTCGAAGACTCCCATCCTTCTTTACAAATAATATTGGAGCACCCCAAGGTGAGATGCTTAGTCGAATAAAATCATTGTCTAACAACTCTCTCTATTGAGTCTCTAATTCCTTCAATTTTACTGGTGCCAACCGATACGGTGGAATCGACATTGGATAGACTCAAGTTGGACTTCTATTGCAAACTCAAACTCCTGCTTTGGAGGTAGTCCCAGTAACTCCTCGAAAAACACATCTGAAAATTCTCGGACATTGGTACATCTTCCACCCTCAACGTTGGTCCTTTGGAGTTAGTCAAACCAAAAGCCAAATATGCCTCGCATCCTCTACGAGTCATCTTTTCTGCCCAAATAGCCAACATGTGTCCTTGTACTACATTGTCTCATTCACCTTGGTAGCAGAACTCACCCTAGCCTGGCGGTCGAAAACATATGCTCCTTGCAAAGTAATCTAGGGTAGCGTGCCAAGTAGGAAACCAACCCATACCCACTATGACTTCAAACTCGTCGACGTCTGGGAAAATCAGATCGACCACCAACTCGTGTCCGTCAATGGCGATCACGCAACCCTGAACTCTAGAATCAGTTATTAACTTACAGCCCAGAGGTGATGATACATGTAGTAGCTTATCCAACTGACGTAACTCCAACCTATACACTCAACGAAATATGGAGAGACAAAAGAATACGATGCACCAGTATCAAATAAAACATATGCAAAAGTGCCAGAGATAAAAAGGATACCAGTCACCACCATATTAAAGGCTTGCGCCTCTTGATGTGTCATATGATAGACTCGCGCCTGACCCCTTCCTAAACTTAAACTACTTTGACCAGCAGTCTGACAATGACTTCCCCTATGATTGGCCAGACCACGACTCGTTGACCCTATTGCACCTCTCCCTGCACCTACTCTAGCTGTGCCCGAACCTCCAACTTTAGACTGTCCAGCCTGGGTCCCAGTACCCAACTTCAAAGGACACTTGACTATTTTGTGTCCAGGCTGCCAGTAGTAAAAAAAGATGCCATCGACCTTGTTGCAAGTCCTGGGATGCCTCTTCCCTCAAGTAGTACAAGGAAAATATAAACTCTTTGAGCTTTGTCCTCCACTTTGCCCGGCAACCCGTCCAACTGACTGCGCCATACTGTAACTCTGGGAACTCTAACTGGGCCTATGCTGTCTAGTGAAATGTTGGTGTCTTTGATATGTATAAGTGCCCTGACCCCAACCCTACTGGCCTTTGGAAGCACCCTCGGTCGGTCTTCACCCTCTTGGGCTCCTTTGGATGTCTCTCATCCTGATACTCCATGCCCTTGGCAGACTCAACAAACTGCCCTATGGTGCTTAATCCTAGAGTCGCCACCACCTTACTGATCTTGAGTAGTAGGCGTTCAAAAAAATTCCTTGTTGAAGCCTCCTCATTTTAACCCTCAGTAGGTGCATACTTATTCAACTCCTTAAACTTTTCCTCACACTTTGTCACCAACATCTTCTATGTTTGGTAAAATTCATTAAACTCATTCGCCCTTTTGTCTCTGATGCTCTTAGGAAAGATGGACATAATGAGTTCGTTCTTGAACTCAGCACAAATCACATATCCCCGAGTCCCATAACTCTAGCACCATAAAGCTGCAGCTGTCCAGCAACAAAATGATAAATCTGACCCTATCGGCATCATCAGTGATGCTCTGTGCGCTAAAGTAACACTCTATTATAGTAAAAAAATCATGTGGATCCTTTTCCTTATTCCCTGCAAACCTAGGGGGCTTGAACTTCAAGAATTTGTCCAGTAGGTCACCAACTCCATCTCATAGTGCTGTCAGTGCAACTATCGGACTAGCTGCTATGGTTGCGTCTGGCTGAGGCTGTGGTGTAGGTGGTGCCACTGGTGGTGGGATAGATGTTGCGACAGTTGTTTGATCGCCAGTTGCCTGATCAGAAAGGGCCTTCTCCATACGCTAGATAACCCGACTCAAACACTCAAGCATCTCAAACTGAGCTGTAAATAGTTGTTGTTCAAGTAATGACTTAGGTTATGGATGTTGCTGAGGTGTCGGGACTGCAACCTCTGGCTCACTATCAAAGTCGTGTTGATTGGTTGCTGACTGAGTGGCGGCCTCGGCATCTACACATCTGGACCTACCACGAGATCACAGTCCACCGTGTCGATCCATAACTACACACATAACCGACAACAAAATGTATATGCAAATATCAAATAATTGCCATAGTACCATGGAATACTTAGATGGATTTAAAAGCAAATCGGACTAACTCGATCAAAGATACATATGCTCAACACTGACCCAGACTACATGGAACTTAGGGCTCTGATACCACCTTTGTCATGAACCATTTTTGAATCATGACTAACGTACAAGATGAACCAAACAGGAGGCCCAACCCATCTCGTACAAGCCTCGGAGATTAGTCATTCTATCATTTCATTCATTAAAGCCATATAAATAAAATATTAAACATTTTATAATATGAGCAAATAGGATATATATAAATATAAATATATCAAAATAATACAAGTATGCCAAAATAATAAACTGCAAGTGTAAATAAATTGTTGGTAGCAAAATAAAAAATACAACCCAGTAACTTAACAACAACCTGGTGTGGAGCTCTAACAAAAATGAAGGAGCCCAATCAAAAGAGCATCTACTAACTAATGAAATGTCTCACTAGGTGTTAAGGTACCCAATGGTTGTTGAGCATCAAGATTATCCTGAAAAGCATTAGAGGAAGGGGTGGGAAATCTCAGTGAGGGATGCCACTCCAGATCGTCTCCGAGACTCACATAAACCGTTTTGAAAAATGGTTCGAAAATACCACATGCAATATACGTGTACATATGTATACATGCTAATATAATAGTAGATTTTGAAATTCATATTAAAAATGTTCACAGACAAGACAATCATACATACTAAGTATATGTATTCATAATATCACACACACACACACACACACATATATATATATATATATCAAAGGGTGGTCTATTCCACAAATTAGAAATAGAGTACGTGTGTATGGCTTTACACACGGCTACCATATTGCCTTGGTAACTGGGCCTTGACAAACCAAAGGCTACATTTACCCTATGTAGCACAATTGCCCCATATCAAAGTATATATAATAATAATATAGCAAACATGCATACAAAGCATAATTTATTTTACAGAAACTATATACATATAAATAAATCAGAAACGGAAAACATAGTGCTAAGTATTTATAACCACGTAAGCCAAATTATTAATTAGTCGAATAATTATTAATCAGATTTCAGAATATTGCCATACACATAAAAAACATATATAATTTTGAAAGACACATGCTATGTGTCTGAAGCTATTGACGCACCACCTGGTACAAAGCTAAAATCCAATCACGCCCCACTAGTCGACGACTGGTCATGGTGATAGGAACATGAAGCTGAAACAATAATATCAAAAACAATAAAGATGTTAGAAACAAACCAAAATGGGAAACTAGTATTGTGGCGATACCAAAACTATATGAAAATGCGAATGCAAATCCTAGGGCGATGTTAGAAATCCTATTTCAGTCGAAGATCTATCGCTCTCGCCTCGAAAATAAAATCTACGCTAAATTCCATTTGGGTCCCTTAGCTTTTGTAAAATTATATTTAGTCCCTGGTCCTCAAAAAATTATGGAATAGTCTTCAAAATTTTTGAAAATTACAAATGAGTCATACAAGTAGTCAAAATTTCCAAATAAGCCCTCAAACTCTCAGAAATTACAAATTAGTCCCAAACTCTCAAAATTACCAATCTAACCCGTACTTTTCCAAAACTTACAAATGTGACTCGAGGTTTCCCAAAATTACAAATCTACAGCTCACTTTCTTGAAATTTACAAAATTATTTCCAAGCCTACTTTTTCTTCTCAAAATATCAAAAACATGATTCGGTTGATACCTGACATTCTAACATGTCCACATTACTCCCAGTCAACCTCAGAAACATTAATCTATCAACAATTTCACCAAACAAACTCAGAATCTCAAGAAATTTGAGCAAAACCAGTCCAAAAAACATCAAATATCATCGTGTTTCCAAGCCTAATCTATATTCTTGTAAGTTCAAATCATCATAATATATCATAAATCAACTCAAAAACCAATAGAAATCAACAAAATCAACCCACATTCTCAAAATTGTCACTTTTTGAACCCAACCAACCAAAATCCATTTTGATGCATAAAAAGAAGAAATAAAAGTGAAAGAAGCATGATCTTACCTCAATAATTGATGGAGAATGATGGGAAAACAATGGGAGAGTGAGTGGAGTGGGTTTGGGGTGTTTTTGGGTGAAAAAGGAGAGTGAACCGAATGTGTCGGGTTAGGGGTTTATCTAGAATCGCGACCAATTAGTCGACTCCCCAACTTCACAAGTCGATTACCCAAGAACGTTCTCCACCAGTCGTCTACCCAAATGGTGAGTCGATTACTAAGGTAGTCTACTATCCAAACCATGGGTCAACTGGTGAGGGCTGAAAACTTCCAAATTGATTTCTTCCGCTTCTTCCATCCTAACCAATCAAAAAATATTGAGATCAAAGGTTCTGAATCACTCCAAAACATCATTAAACATCTTATCTTCATCTCTAACAACTAATCACCATCATAAACATACAAGGATCAAATCAAAAATTGGACAGATTACTATAGGAAATCTGATCAGAATGAGCGAGGTTTTATATGATATTTTGGGCCTACTGCCAATATTGAGTGAACCTATAGGGTCACACACTAGAACGAACTATTGATGGTGTGGGTGTTAGTGTTATGCCCTAGCCCAATCACATGTACATTGTCATTGTTATTTAATAAATGAGAGGCATTTGATTTTGGCATATATATTTATATGTTATCATGTTATTTGATAATGCCGTAAGTTGATAAAAGTATCCATGAATAATTGATTCTGTCTTATGTCATCAAGTACGTGACTTGATAGTAAAACCTTAAGATAAAAGAATACTATCCTAAATAGTCTATGGTCGTTCATTGTCATGGGAATGATAATGAGTTAAGACTAGTATATGCTCTGAGAGATGATCATGTTTCACTAATAATGGGCATGGGATGTTACTCAGAACATAGATATATGTTGCCAACATGATATTAAACTCACCCACAATGAGAAATACTACATGAAATATGTCATCAGCATTTCTTATCACAGTACTGATATTTTCGTCCTTCGACCTGAATTCACCATGGATTCCTACATGAGAATTTTTATATTGTGATATAGTTCAACATTGTCCGTAATAGAATGGTAATACAAGCTACAATTGGACATAAGGTAAATCATGTGGAGGAATATGAGTGACAGTGAAAAAATTTCTCCCACTCTTGTTTGAGTGAGATATCTCCTAGCCACTTGACAAGGAGGACTGATGAAATGCATGGTCATAATGGAATGAGATTGATAAGGGTTGCCAATATCATTTGTTTTGGTCAGTCTACTTGGGAATCAAGAAATTTTTGGTTAAGTTATATAAAGATGATGTGATCCATACTTTATATTAATCGAGATATCGTATGGCAAAGGTACTAAATATCGAACTGTGTTTTAGGTTTTGTCGAGTCATCAAATTCGGTCAATTCAGGTAGTTATAATGTCTTGTTAGATCCTACTTATGACTTGTAGGCCTAAATGATATTTTGGGCCTACTGCTAATATTGAGAGAACCTACATGGTCAGACACTAGAATGAACAATACTATATATTTTATAATATATCATGCTATTATCTTATACGAACATTTTAAATGTAATTAATTGGTTAGTTGTTTTAAAATGTATGATGAAATGATTTATTTTATAATGGTTTTGAAACAAATTAAAATTTGTTTGACCTAGTCCAAGTAATCTGTTTGACCTAGTCGACATAAGAAGGAATTTGACTTGGTCAACTAGCCAATTAGTATAATTTATTAAATAAATAGTAGGGCTGAATTTAAATTTTATTTGTGAAATAAAATGGGCCAAAATTAATATATATATTTATTAATGAATAAATATTGAAGTAGTTTATTCTAGTTAGACTAGGATAATGGAGTTCTTGTAGGGCAAGAATTGGATCTCTTAGTAAGACTAGGACTAGAGTTTATTGAAGCTTACAAATATGCTTCATATGAAAGCCCAAAATCTCTATTCATTGCAATCCATGTCACTTCAAAAGGAGAGAAAAATAGCAAGGTGTTTTTTAGAGTCAAAAATTTGGTGCTAACACACCAACATTTTCCAATTCGTTTGTGTGGATACCAGAAGAGGATGTTTGCATCTTGCAGTGTCTGTGACTCAATTCAGCAGCACAGTCTCATTTTGTTTTAACACATTGAGATAAACACACGTTCCCTAATCGGTTTTATTGAATTGCTTAGATCCTTGGTGGAAATCGTTGAAAAAAATTTTAATTTTTCGCTGCTTGTATATGTCACGGATTCTAACAGTGGGCATTGACTTAGGATCATCCTGAACCTTTCCCTTGCTTCATGAAATGGCTCACCCTCCATTTGGAAGAAAGGACAAATTTTGCTCCTCAATTCGATCGTCTTTTAGGACGAGTACTACTTCATAATAAATTTCTCATAGACCTCCTCCCATGTTCCCAAAAAGCCTTTTGGTAGATTGATTAACCAAGTCTTTGCTCTATTCTTCAATGTGTAGGGAAAATACCTCATTCGGAGGTCATTCTCGATTAAGTCACAGAGAGGAAAAGTTTGAATTGTAGTGTAAAACTCTCGTAAGTGACTGAGCAAATCCTCTGCTGGGAGCCCATTGAAAGAAGACAACATGTTGAAGTGAATGTTCTTCAACTCATAATTTACAAATGCAAGACGGTGATGCCCCAATAATTGGCCTTTAGATTTCTCTCATATTCATTCTAACCAGCATTGGTTGCCTATTTCCAACTCCTGGCAATTGACCTATTCCTTCTTCATTCTCATACTCAACTCTAAGCTAAGGAATTTCAACCATTATCTCCCTTATTCTAGTAGCACGATTGGCACAACACAACCTTTCAATCTCCAACATCAAAGGGATGATTTCAATGTTCTCCAAGCTTTGAGCTTGCCTCAAATTCATATAACCTCTACAAACAAAGGAAACAAGCAACCAAGCAAGTGAAAATAAACAAAAGATCACAATTAAATACATTGTTCCCCAACAACGACGCCAAAAACATGATCGGCTTATTGCAAGTGCACAAGAATTGATGTAGTTTTTCCTTTGGAGTATCCCTAGGGTTATTGAACCCAAGGGAACGAGTACTAAGTGTGATCAACTCGTAAAGAAAAAAACAATTAAACACATGATTTAAGCAAATCCCTACATTTTCTAAGATCGTCATCTCGGTCTCACCTAACCAAACTAGGCTCATTAAGTCATTGGGGAATTTCATCGGGCAAGAAATATCTCTATCCTAAACCACACAAGTTTAATGCTTGTGGAGCTCACATTACAAGAAAAATATGTAATAGCAACAAAAACAATTTATGGCAACCAACCCTTGTGACGCATTTGTCGAAAAAAGATTGCGATGCATTCAAAGCAAAAACTTGCTACGAATTCGTCAAAAAACTGTTGCTACGAATCCATCGCAAATTGTTGCCATAAATTCGTCGTAGATGTTGTCCGATAGATTCGTCAGAAAAGTTTCCAAACACTCGCCGCAAAAATTTTCTTCAAATCCGTTGTAATGTTGCCGACGGATTCGTTGAAAATCTTTTCGATGAATGCGTCACAAATGTTTTTAATAATATCTATATTTATTTTATTATTTAAAATTATTAAATAATAAAAATAAATAAAGAAATTATTTAACATTTTTTAATAAAAATGTAAAAATTAAATTAAATATTTAGAATTATAATTAGGTAGAAAATATATATTTAATATATGATTTAAATATCAAATATACACAAAACATCCAAAATATATAATGTTCCTTTTGGTGCTCTAGTCCAATCATATATGTACATTGTCATTTGATTTATCATTTAATAAAGAGGCATTTCATTTCATATCATCGAAATATTATTGTATGTTTTATGTTGATAAAATATCCACTAATATTTTATTTTTTGTTAGGTCATCAAGTACATGACTTGATAGTAAAACTCTAAGGTTAAAAGAACACTATTCTAAATGCTCCTAATCGATTATTATCATGCGAATGATAATGAATTAAGATTAGTGTGTTGCTAAGTGGTTAATCACGTTTTACTGATTATGGATGTCAGGACATCACTTATAACATAGATAAATGTTAGCAAACACGTATTAGACTGGTCCACTTAACTCCTCTGACTGAAACTCACTATCGATTCTCCTACATGATGAATCACATGTTTTGACTCAGTCAAATGTTATCCGTAACAGGGTAATTATAAAAGCTATGATCGGATATGTCATGAGTCTTGTAGAGGAGTGAGAGTTAGAGTGACAAATTTATTCCTCTTATGAAGAGTGATATCTTTAGGCCACTTGATGAGTATGATTGATGGAATGTATGCATACTCAAATGAATTGATAAAAGGTTTTATCAATATCATTTTTCATATCAATAAAAGGTTGACATGTGACCATGCCTTATGCTTAATATAAATATTGTGATAGAAAAGGACTAAATATCAAACTGTGAAAAGTTAAACTCAGATCTCCGACATCCACTTGATTTTGGGTTGCCATAATGTATTACTAGATACCGCTTATAGACTTAGGCCCAAGTTTTGGGGCAAGGCCTATTGCTATATTCGAGTGGATCTATTGGGTCACACACAAGAACGAATTGAATTGGTTCACAAATATTTTCTCATTGTAATTAAATTATTAAGATGATTAATTTGATTATTCATTAATAATTTAGGGTTTTAGGATTTATATCCTAAATATAATATAAGATATTATTTATTAATGTATTGGGTCTTTAATATAAATCATTTATTATTAAATTAAATAGTTTGGGCTTATTCTTATGTGTGACATAATAATTCGGCCCATGTGTATTAATAAGGGAGTGATTTGTTTAATGATAATGTATTATGTAATTAAAAGCCCAATAACATTAACAAACCCTAGGCAAAATTCGGCACATATTCGTATTTCTTAGGAAAAAATCTGGACACTCCTATTTTTTAGGAGTCCTTGTTCTTATGTGATAATGAGTTCTTATACTTGTAGGACAAGTAGAATGAAACCTAGTACACTTAAACTAGGGTTTCAACACACCTATATATATATGTATAAAGGTGTGGCCAAATTTTGGAAGGGATTATTAGGGCTGGCCGAATTTTTCACACATAAAAGAGAGAAAATTTGTGAGACTAGAATAGTGATTCTTAGTGCTAGTACATGTCACGACCATGACCAAAACCACATATACATGAGCATGCATTGCATACAATATAGATTGATCTGAACTTGCATACGTTGTCCATATGGTTAGAAAATAATTTACAATAATTTTGAGAGTAATAAAAGATGTATCGGC
>CAODLS011598999.1:0-32327 GCA_948243855.1 Flueggea neowawraea
TAAAAAGAAAAATTCAAATTTTTACCCAAATTTATTTAAAATAATTATCCAAAAATAATTATCCACCAATAATTATTCAAAATAATTACTCCAAATATAATTATCCAAAAATAATTATAAAAAATTATTCGGGGTATTACACTTCCAAAGTTTAATTTAGAGGTATTTTTCATTGAAGAGTTTTTCATTTCTTTAATCAGTGTCTAGGTTTTTTGTGCTTTTATGTAGTTGAATTAATTTATGCTTTTGCATGTATCCTTATTGTTTTGAGTGATATTATTCCAAATTATGCATCGACTGTGAAGTTTCTCTTGTTGTTTTTTAGCAAGTCTATGTATCTTTTTACAGAATCGAAAAGATGCCAATCTAAGTTGTTGCAAATTTACAAAGGCAAAGGAGAAAGGCAATTAGACTAATAGTTTTGATTTAATATGGCAAGGAACATTTTTTGATTGAAAACCATTCACATAACAATAGTTTGCAATTAATGTAATCTACAAAACATAACAAGCTTTTGGTGTTTCCATTGTCTTTCTCGTTTATCATATAAAAAAAATTCGTTTATCATTTACTCTCGGTTTTTATTAGTTAGGCAGTTCACTTTTTCCTTTTCTGCTATTATAAAGCTTGCATAATGCAAAATTGTTTTCGTACTTTATAGTGTGTCAATGGCAATTTTTTGCTTTGTTATCTTTTTGGCCGTCTACTTCCTACAAACCCATTTCCCCTTTCTTTGCTTTTATAAAACAGGAACAGAAGAATGCAAATGATCACGGCCTCAATCTTTCATGCCATGATTGACTGTTGTTATGTGATTGGTTTTTTTGTGACTGTCATTAATTGGAAGAAATGCAAATAATTATTTGTCCACTGCTGAATTATGTTTGGACGATGCCTTTTTATGGGGTTTAATTATTTTTCCCAGTTTATATAGAGTGTAATGCGTGGTTATTTTGCCTTGAGTTTTATTGAATTTGTTGGTTATTTTTGTTTTTAAAGGTACATGGCTCCCAAGCAATGTCCCCCTCATCGTCCAACTACGTTGCCACTCTCTGGATCGATAGACATGCGTTTCTTTCAGGTGGCTTTCCAGAGGCGAATGGAGACCTTCATGAAACAAATGGGCAATATGACGAGCAATGCTTCTACCTCCGGATCACCTGCACTTGATATATCAGAGCCCGATGAAGAGATTCAGTAGATAGGTTTATGTAATTATAATATTTTGGATATAGTAAATATTTAAATATTTTTGTAAATATTTTAATTTAAATTATTAGTATTTATTATATTTTTGAATTAATTACAATATCAAATATTTCACTTATTCTTTTCATTGTTTTAAATTATTCACTAATAATTAATAAAATTATTGTGAAGATATTTGTGACAAATTTGTCACAAAAATATTGTGACCGTTTTGACACAAAATTCAGCAACCAATTTGTCACAAAAATATTGCGACCAATTTGTCACAGAATTTTGTGTCCAATTCGTCACAGATTTTGTGACAAATTTGCCACAAATTTTGCGACCAAACTGTCATAAAAACTTGCAACCAATTTGTCACAACAGCTTTGCAACTAATTCGTCACAAAATTTGGCAACCAATTGGTCTTTGACTTGTCTGTTAACTTCGTCCTAATTCTTGCGACGAAAAGTCGCAATTATTGCGACAAATTTGGTTGCAAAAACTGTTTTGCGTCCACGTTTTTTGCAACCAAATATTGTGACAAAAATTACTCTGTTTTTGTGACCAAAACTTCCTTTTTGGAACCACATTTGTTGGTCGCAATTCTGTCATTTTTTTGTAGTGATATTTTTTCATAAGATGATTATGATATTAATAATAGAGAATAAGCTTTTTTTGATTTTTTTTCATTGGTATTTTTCTATAAATAGAAATTTTATTAATAATCTAATCCACAAAGAGTGGATTAGTAAGACGCTGCAGGAAAATCTCTGCTATTCGAGGTGTTCTCGTCATACTGGAGTTTACAACAAAAAAAATAAAGAGAGAGAAGACCTGCGGTATTTTTAATTAGAGAATGAGCTTTGACAATAAATTAATATCTTTAAAAATATATTTGTTAGTCTATTAAGAAGTCCTCAACCATCATACTAAAGAGAACTTTTACCCTAAGGGTATGTTTGGTTTGAGGTGAAAATGGGACTTAATGAATAGTTTTTCAATCATTTATTTATTACCATAATGTAATCAAACAACGTAAAAAGAAAGAATTTTTACTCGCCTAATGTGTACTCCTTTTCTTTGATTTTTTCCCATTTTCCTTTCCTCTAATACCAAATGTAGCCTAAGAGAAAATGCATTTTACTTGACAAAAATCTAGACTCTTGCGGTCTTTCTCTTAGCTTTATTATGCACCAAAACAGAGACGAAAATTTGTTGCTTAGGTAACATTTTTTTTTATATATAGCAAATACCATCAATCATTTTTTAATTGTATTAAAAGGATGTGTCTCGATTTTTTTAAAATTTAACCACAGAATGTTATTCAAATCTAACCAGGTATAATGGTGTCTTCTGCTGGAAACTTTAAACTAAGAAAGACACCATAATCTTTAAAAACTGGTTAATTAAATCCTTAATAAAAGCACTTTATTTTCCAATTAGAAAGAGTAGGAAAGAATGTACACTCATGACTTCAATCTAATTGAAGCATACTTATTAAAAAATACTAAATGAAGCATATGATATATGAATTCGAATTACAAAATATATATAATATCATATTTGGATATGACACATAAAAAAACACCACATTTATTCTTTTTATTAGTTCTATGACTGTACAAATTAGAGGTCGTTAATATGATCTTCTCATGGAAATGTAATCCCAATAGTGCTATATTTTCACAAGTATCACTATTTGTACAGCATGAAAAAGACTCTTTCAACCAGGCATGTTATGTATATGATGGAGCAAAATTAGTTATGATATCAAAACATGAGGGCAGTTTGGAATTTATAAAAACAGAAAAGAAGAAAAGAAACCAAGAAGAAGAAGAAGAAGAAGAAGAAGAAGAAGAAGAAGAAGAAGAAGAAAAGAAAATATGAGAGCAGCACCATAACTTTTATAACAAAAGACTGCTATGAAAGTAAAAACACTTGAGTAGAACTAAATGTCTTCTAGTGAGTTGGTTTAGACAGTACCTCTTTTTTTTTCCCCCTCTCACACTGCTGCTGCCAAGAAAATGAAGCTTTAATATGCATGTTTCTTGAAGAAAGGGCCTCTTTTCTTCATCATTTGCAGAAGCCTCTTACTACATACTTTCATTTAATCATTTAGTTGGGAATTCTTGGTCTTTCTCCAACTGATGACTTCCACTATTTTCAGAATAATGAAGCCTAGGAGTGACACTGAAATGGAAAGGTCTAATAGATTGGTTTATATGATTAAATGGACTCGGAGATGTAAATGAAGTTGGCAACATTTGCAAGTGATTAACTTGTCTTGGATCAACCTCCAATGAAGTTGTTGAAGCATGTGATGAAGAAGGAAAGTGAGGTTGTGCTGTTGGTGGGCAAACCAAAATTTGAGAGCCAGATGATAGAGACAAAGTGGATTGCAATGGTACGACATTTAGGTTGTGTAGATCTTCTGCTTGTGATGTAAATCCGTGGCTTCCTAATTGTTGTAAAGGAAAGTTTGGAGCTTCCAAATGAAAGAAGGAACCATATGCCATAGCATTGTTTAACACTCCTTGTGAAGAAGAATGAGTGCTTTTAGGTAAGAAATTAGAAATTGAAGAAACTTGTGCACCATCATCTGCTTCATTGCTTCTCTCTATATTTTCGACTTCCTTTGATTTAGCGATAAAAAGAGCTTCTGACCTCCAAAAATTAGCTCGAGACATTGCGCTGGGATCTTCCACACTGTTCAACTTAAACCCTTCTTTGTTAGAATTGGAAGCACCTCCAACTTGAAGAGAAGAATTCAGTATTGCTTGATGATGACTGAGAGCAGCTAAATTAGGCTGGATTGGGAGAGGAGGGAGTTCATCAATCTCGTGTTTCGCGGCATTAAGCAACCAATCAACAACTTTGCTAGGTTGGTTGAGTCCAAGTCGATCTTGAAGATCATACAAATGTATTGCGGTTGGTACCGATAGCCTTACTCTCCTGTCTCTCAACCCTTTAATGGTGCAAACTTTACTATGCCTATCTTTTCCTCCAAATGCTCGTGAAACTCTAACGATTCTCGGATCCTTCATCCTTAACCATGATGCTGAGGACGAGCTTGTCGACGCCTTTGCCGCAATCTTGGCTTCCTTTGTATCGCTTTCTCCTTTCTTCGGAGAATTCTCTTCTTTCGCACTGTTAATCATCTTATGCCTTTCATCATTGATGCATGACTAGAGAACTTGTATCTTGAGGGAGATTACGAAGATTCCTTATAAATTTTGAAGAGAACTTCAAGATTTCAACAAAAAGTTTTTTGTTGTGGTCTGTGGCGAGAATCTACTTCAGATCTACTTGAAAGAAAGAAGACAGAAAGAAAAATGTTTAAATCTTTACTTCGTCAACATTTCAGAAGAAAATCTATACTTCACATATCTTTGTTATGCTAAATTTTCAACTAATTCAAGAAAATGGCTGAAACCCGCCAAAGTATGCGACCAACATGAAGGAAACTGAAAATCAGTTTATCAAGGAAACATGGTCAATAAACTGGATATGATGAAAGAATTATTGAAAAGATTGATTGATTTAGACATAATTGTAAAGCTCCTTTGTGATAATCTTGAAACCAAGTTGCAAAAAGGAAAACGTAATCTTGCTACCTAGCAATTATACTAAAACAAGGTTTATCAAGTATTAAATAATGTAAAGATAAAGACCAAGTACATAAACCATATCAATGAAAGAAAAAACATTGAATTTAAGTAGAAAAAATAATCATTAGAACATGAAAGTTCTGGTAGTACTAGATAGGGTCGTGCAAAGAGAAGAAATAGGGCTTGTAATTAAACTTACAAAGTAACTTAAGAAGGTATCTTTAGGACATAAATCCTGTTCGTACCAAGCTGAATGAAGTAGTACTGAACTCAAAAATTTGCTGATGAGGAATTTTTTGCATGTGAAGGTAATTAATTTGGTTGAACTGAAGAGAAAAGAAAGATATATTGGAGAAGGAGAAGGAGAAGAAGAAAAAGAATTTGTAAAAGACGAAGATGCCGGAATTGAACCGACCATACTCCAATGGAAGCCGTAAAGATAAAGCAATGGCATCCGTAATGCCACGTGGGAGATCTCAACATCGGTCAAATAAATGTGCCAGTCGATATCTTATCATTTCCCTTTGTCACGCATGTTAAGCAATCATTGTCTCAATGAACTAACGTCGGGACTAATTTTCCTATAAGCTGAATTGAAGGTTTGTATATGTATGGGGTTTGTGTGTCGCCTTGATAATTAGTTCATTGTTCAACTTAATCAAGAGTTTAGAATATTTTTAAAAAAGTTAACATACAAGTGGTTTAATGCACTTTGATAGTTGAAAGTTGAATGCACGCTAGTACTAGGTTAGGTATTAATTGGACGAAAAACCTAAGAAAATCCTCTTGAGTTTCCAACATTGTAATTGAAGTCATTCGTGAATTTAATAAGTTGATCGTTGTCGTGTGTAACAATGATATTTGTCATTGAATGTTAAATAATGTAGTTACAACTCATAATTTTCTTTTACTAAATTTATATTTTCTCGGCTTTTTGATGTTGAAAGTTGTAACACCATATATAACATGTACCTAGTATATTTAGAAACATTCCATCTAAAAGTTTAATTTGATGTGTTTTACCAAAGTAAAAGTATACTAGTCTTAAAATTTGCATAAACTTGTCTTTTCCTTATGTTCCATTATTTCCATTTAATTTATAAACAATTAAACTAAGATAAAACTTCACAAGATTTACAAGATGGCTCGGTGGAGAACGTAGAATCAAATTCCATAATCAGAAAGGGGAATCGGTTTTTGTCCTCTTCCAAAGAAGCGGAGGAAATTCGTAATGAGTTGGGTGAAATTTGTAAGGAGGGTTATAATTAAAACATAAACGATTGGCTCCTAGTTGGGATTTTTTAGCAAAAAGGGGAAGAAAGATGGTTTAGAACTTCGAGCGTAATATTTTGACGGCCTTGGCTGAAGTCTTTGAACTTTTTCATTGGTGACCTCGGCTGTTATCCCTTGATTAAAAACTAGTATTGCTGAAAGAGTAATAATTTTTATTCCTTGATTAAAAATAATTATTTTTAGATTGTTTTCTACCTAAATTTAACTATTGAGATTAGGTTGAAAGATAGGTAGAACTATACTTTGGTATTTAGTAATAATTTTAATTAAAATTAGGATTTAACCTGTTAGTTTTGGTTATTATACTTCAATTATCCAATCAAACTGATAATCCTAATTTTGGAATTACTTAAAAAAAACTAGTATTCGTAGGTAAAAACAGAACATACAAGTGCAAAACTCAATCCTATTATTTTAAATTTGAATATCAGAAGTATTAATTATGCATCTTTATTTATTATTTTATTTTATTAGAATTAGGGATTTATTTTATGGAACATTTCTGTATATGTTTCTTTTTTTTTTCCTTTGATAAGTATGTGGTTTTATTGAATAGACTAACCCACAAAACACTGAAGTAGCAAATTGCAGGAACATCTTCACTACTAAAGAGTTGGAGGTGGGGCAAAACCTTCAAAAGTACAATCTCAGAGACAAATCATGGCTATGTATATGTTCTTCTAAGGATACACAAATACCAGAAAAATTAAAATAATTATAAAAATGCAAAAAAAAAAATTCAGAAAACATTATATAAACCAAGAATAAACCAAAGGTACACCAAAACCCTTAAAAACGAAGTTGGTGTAATCGTTGTTTTGCTGATTTCTTTGTTCAAGAATCCCTGCAGATCAAATTTGAATTTTTTCTTTCCGTTTTGAATTTGAAGGCAAATTTTCTGCTAAGTTCGTTAAGGTTAAATTCCCATACAAGGACTGTTATTCATGAAAACTTATGTGTGAATAAAATCACCCATTTTTAATCTCTACTGGTATATGAGTTTTCTTGTCCAAACAAACAGTAATCACACATAGCATTTATTTATAGAAAATTTCCAAAGCAAGAAAGAAAATCTACTCAGAAAAGTCTGTTGCTTGGGGTTCAAAAGTTGTGGTCTCTACACTCTAATGGCATTGTCAGATTAATGTAGAAGATTATGTAGAAGATGAGAGAAGTGAGGGACCAACCTACAAAGAAAAAAACCATCCACTTAGAAACAGGACCACACAACACACACATAACCCTTTTCAGCAGGGAGAGATATGAGCAAGTTGAAGTTTCTTTGAAGGCCTAACAACTACGGCTGACATAACGAATTGAAACTCTTCCTTTGAATGGCTCAAGTCGCAGGGTCGGTGGTACATGAGAAAAATAATATATATAGAAACGTAAGCGAGTCTTCTTTTGCTTCTGTTTCTTTGACAAGGATGATATTAAAGACATGAAGGCCGCAATCTTGTTTGCTCAGTCATATGGTGTTGTAGTCCTTTTGTGGATCCCATGGTGTTGAAACCCTAGCAACATATTTGTTGCATGTGTTGAATGTGGCTCACTCTCAACCGAATTGGGTATGGCCTAAATGTGGTTGATGACAAGATAAACTTACACCAGCAGCAAAAGTAAATTCGTATATGTACAACAATTGAAGGATAATATGGGAAACAAAAGGACAACTGTATGTTCCGTGAAAGAAAGCTGAGCCATTGCATTAGATGTCACTTTGCCTTTTAATTATAAATCTAAGAGATCAATTTCACCTTATGAGATTTTTGACAAGCATGTAAATAGAGAAAGGACTTCATATGTTTTTTTTTTAACTTTTGATATTCGGATACTTTTTATAAAAAAAGTGGAGGTGAAATTTTATCTAATTAGAGAAAAAGTAATTGAAAAAATAAATGCATGTGAAAGTTTCTTTCAAAAGAGGAAAAAAAATAAGAAAGTGAGATTAGTTCAAATTTAGCTGCAGAATTCTTTATCTTATTGAAAAAATAAATAATAAAAAGTCCAAGGCGTAAAGACGGTGAATTTATTAGGGATGGGTGTCGCGACTATCAGAAGATAATAAAAGGTCTTTGTTTTGTCCTAATGTCTTAATTACCAAGGCCAGTAAATTGAAAACCCTAAATTCGACTTATGTTTCTTCAACAAAGAAGAAAATAAAAAGAAGAGTTATCGCAGAAAGATTCTAAACAAGACATCAAAGAATCATTAAAAACATATGCATTATAGAAGATAAATTCTGACTGTTTTTCACGTTCTTCAAAAGGGAGGGAAAAAAAAGAAAAGAAAATAGAAAACCTCGTAGAAACGGGTTGTCAAAGAAAAGGACTCTTAATAGAAGTGGGACCCCAATATAAAAAATAAATAAATAAAAAGATTGTAATTTTTCTACACAGGTTTTCACAGTTTAAGATAATTTTCTTTGGGGTATATGCTCAAAACGAATTCATTTTGTCTGTTTGAGAAAAATACATGTGAATTAAAACAAACAACCAATGAATGTACAAACAGAGATTTGGGCCTCTTTTTCAAATGTGAATGAGACTTTTTTGTACCCAGTTCAAGTTCTTAAAACTTTCCTCTGTTATCCGAATGTCACTTAGTGGGAGTGTTACAATACAAGCAAAATCCACATTGCCTAAGAAAAAATGGTTTCTTGGGTTTATAATCCTCGAGGTGGTGATTGCACATTCTTTGTACAAAAAAAGTTGACGCATTTACATATTTAGGAGCAATGAAACAAAGAACGAACAAAATTGCGAAGCCAATAATTCTTTTACATGCGTAAGAACTTTTAAAATTCAAATTAACAAAAATTAAACTTCAAAAGTTATGTTTAAAAAAATATGAACTCCGTGGTTTGGTTTCCAACGAGAATATTTTGATTTGGTTACTAGTTTCCATAGGCCTTTATTTTATTTTTATTCAATTTTTTTAGTTTTTTTCTATACACTCATAAACATGAAGCAAAATAAAAACCAAAAGATTTTCATTTTGTTTTTATTTTGTTTCATTTGGGTTTGTTTATTTACTCATGCCATACATTTATAAACTTGAAAACTAAATAAGAACAAAAAATAGAAACTAACAGCAAACAGAACTTAACTAGTATCCTTAAAAAAAGACTAGGATAGAAAACCAAATAAAAATATAAACAAAACTGAATAAAACTAAACAACAACTAAAAACAATAAAAGTTGTTGGCCCCGCATGCTTATAAGAAATAGACTCTATTCGACTGTAGATATATTCCCCTTAAATTTAATGGTGAAATTGGTTGGATCCCTAGTTGGGTTGATTTGGAATGTTAAAAACTTTACGCGCATAAACAAGGACTCACACGCTCTTTACACCATCCTCAAATGCGTTGCAAACCTCAAAATTGCCATCCTCCACGAGTGAGTGCCTAATCTAAACAATCCTGTGACCCTCTGTCAATTTAATAAAAATATGCTCAAAATTGGCTTCTCTTAAGAGGGAGAGACCATATTCTAAGCGGCAGAAACAAGCTGAAGAAATATCAAGATCCAAGAGCAGCCACTATCCTTCCCAAGCCACTTAACTAAACCTACCCACCTCCAAAAATTGTCAAGAAAATATACACAACAACAATTACACTCGAGACCCAACTCCTTAAGCAGGCATTCACCAAAATTAATCTCCTCCGAGGTTGAAGATAGTAATAAATCAAGAATTTTTCTAGCCATCTCCACCGTTTAGTTGACTACCGCAAGAGAGGCAATAATTGACACCGATACACACTAACAATTGAACAGGAGACCTCACCCACCAAAAGTGGCCTACAATAGCGAGTAAACCAACACTACCAAGGATAAGAAGCGAACTAGGAAAGAAAGAGGCATCAAAAGCATTTAAACTGAAGACTTTGTGAAGATGAGGGTTAAACTGAAAAGACTACAAAAGAGAGGAAGAGAAAGTAAGTGTGGAAGAAATGGAGGGTTAAACTGAATTATGCACTCAGTGTTTCTAAAACTTTAATATAAGATTCAAAATGTATTTTCTTGCTGGATGAGTTAGTTTAAAGGTGTATTTGCCAAGTTGTGTTTTGAATTAAATGTAGTGATAATAGTTTCCTATATTCGAGCAATGACTTGCATAGGTGTCCACAGGCAGTTTTAACTTTGCATGATACTTGATTTTATTTTCTTGTAATCAGTTTTTTTAAAGTCTTGAGTCTTCTCTTGACTTGAAGTTTTTCCTTTTTTTTGTTAGGTCACTAGTTTGGTGGCTTAACTTTAATAAAGACTTGAATTATAAAAAAAAAAATCAAAATGCATTGAAGAAAACCTTTCAATTGGTAACTCCAATAATTTGCGAAATTGTCAAATCATTGATTAGTAGTCATTAAATTACTTAATGATGAAAAAAAAATACTAGGGAAAAATCAGATTCAATGGAACCAATATGGAACACGTTTCTTGTTTCATTTCTTCGTTTTTTCTCCATAAAAGATAAAATATGAACTGGTTCAGCATTGAAATTGAATTTAGACTGAGATGGAATGCACAGAGGAATTAAAAAAATTATGAAAAACAAAAAGAAATACTGAAGTAGAATAATTATACTGAGTTAATGAATCATTTTAAAAATTTGGCTAAGTACGTTTGTGCAGCCTTACTGATTCTGAATGAGAAAATTGCTTGAAAACATTGGAGTTTTCTAACTGAGAACTGGCAACCAAAATTCAATTAAGATTGACTAAATAATTAATACTTGGCAGTACGTAGCACTAGTTTTTTAAACATAATTCAGATTTCTAGTGGGACAAATAAAAAAAAACTAAAATAAAATAGATCCTTTTTTTATAATAAGTAATAAATAGATCCCTTAATAAGATAATGTGATCAAAATCTGATCTGTATAAAACAAAAAGATAATAATGTGAAAAAAGAAAATCGGTAAAATTCACTACCTATAATGTGGCTTATACGTCAAACTTGCCCCCAAGAAAACCTAATTTAATTAATTGATTTTTTTTTTTCAATTTAAAGATCACCAAGATATTTATGCCTTTTTTTTTAACTTTCGGCTAGATATATATGCTCAATGCCATATTAATGGAGAAAAATATTGGTGAAAATTAATAAAGGATAGGAAGCCGAAAACTACTGGTGCTACTGCTTGTTTTTGAAAGAAACATAAAAGTAACAGACGGTTCTTCTGTTTTCAATTTGTGAGTCGAACCAGTCTAGCTAACTACACATAATCCACGAAGAGAAAGAGAGAGGTACATGCATATGCCGTTTCTCTGGTTGTGTCCAGGACGAAAGAGATGGATCAGAATACTTTTAGGGTTTTGGTATTCTTGTTATGTCTCTCTCTAAACAAGCAGTAATGGTGGACATCTCGAGAACAGTGAAAAGGTTTCCAACCCAGTTCTGGCTGATCCAAAGGACCAAAGGTGCTATTATTGATTAATTGATGGTCCCCAGATTTCGAACACTTAACCCTTTTTTCTCTGCTTAAGTTTAACAACTTCCTCACTTATCAAAACTACAAAAAACTTCCTCTCTTTTTCACACGACAAAGTCTTTTTTTATTAACTTCTATGTTAATCTGTAATCTATATAATTTATTAGAACCACATAATGCACTAATCAAAAGAGAAAACCCATCAAACAATGCTAAACTAGGTTTGGAGAGGCTAAATTTGAGCTTGCCAAAGTGTGATTTAAGGTGGAGAAAAGTGCCTAGTTCATAAAAGGATATCACCACTTTTTTCATTTTTTGAATTCACTTAGGTTTTTTTTTTGACCAGGTATTTGTTAAATTGGTTGTCATAAGAGAGGTCAAAATATAGGCGTAAATGTTTTCTGGACCAAGATAAGAAATAGTCAAAATATAGTTAGGATTCATTTTAAATATTATTTGCAGTTATTTTTTTGGGATAATATAAAAAATATATTGTTTTTCTTTCATTGTATTTGAAATAGGGTCAATCTAATTGAATCGACTAATTAGTAGTGAGGTACAAGAGAGTGAATCATTTACGAAAATGTATTTAGTTCCAATATTTATTCTAAATTGTTTCAAAACATCAAAAATTAAAAAAAAAATTACCATCAACAAATTTGCCCAATTCTTCACTTTATGATTTTTCCTTAATTGGTCATCAATTAAACTAATTCAACTTTTTTCTATAAGTATTCAACTTCTGTTTTTCTGATAAGTGCAAATTTTATTGATAGAGCCAAATCACAAATAAGTGGGAACTAATTCATTTTATTGTGTTGCTATTTTATTAGAATAGATATAATAAAGATCAAAGCTGCAACTAATCAATTATCACAAAAATCAAATCTTCACTATTTTGATTGTCCTCTTTGAGCTATTCACGACTTGTTCTGTAAATGATCCACATGGCACTGTGATATCGAGACTGTATATTATGTAATACAGCGTATTGGCCTCTTTTGCTAACAAAAAAGATACAAATATAAAAAACAAATATTGAAAAAATAATTTTGTATTTTTTTCTTTATCTGAAAAATTACTAAAAAGCATATTTGAAATTGAGGTGAGAAATAAACACTGAATCACGTAAGAATTTTTTTGCCTATTAACAAACACTACCATATTGAATATATCATAGAATCTTATATGCATAGGCTCCTATAAGATAAAAATAAATTTAATAAACTAAATTATATAGACGAACTATTTAAAAACTTTTGTTTCAACTGTTAAGCTCATTGATCGACCAAATTTACCTAAAAGATTTTACAAATGCAATTACTTCCAATTTTTCTCAAATGAGAACTCTAGAAAAACAATGTGTCGCTGTCTTCATTAGATTTTGGTAATTGTAAAGAAGAAAGAAAATAAAACAAGGGTTGCAAATTTATTTATTTAATACATCAATAACTTCATGGCAGTAAGGATTTGCAGTTCACTTTCTCTGCCATATTTGCATCATTTACAGTCTCCATTAATCTTTGCTGTGCGCTCATTTATTTTCTTTACTTTTTTCTTGCTTTTAGGGTTTCCTGTCTTTTTCCCTCACCTAAAACAGAACATACAACTGCATGACAGACAGAAACATAGATCCCTAGAAACTAGAGGTTAACCAACCAAAAAAAGAAAAGAAAAGAAAGGGCAACTGCAAGCAGCTAGTGTTTTTTTTTTTCCTGGGAAAGCATCTAGTGATTGATAGGTTCAAATGGATAGTTTTCATCCCTAAGTATAACTGTATGGCATTATACGGGCTTCCAACCTTTTCTTTCCCCGTTTATCAAACATGGTATTCATAAATAATAATACTGTATCATTACTCCTTTAGTACATACCTGGTGTTTTTTTTTGGGTTAGAACGATAGTACGTTATTTTTTTGTCAAGGTAGTACATTATATGGAAAAGGTAGATTAAATAAATGCCTTGTATGATTCGTAATTTTCTTTAATGTTAGAGATATTAGGTCCGCCCATAATAGGTTATGGAGTAAATTCGATTTGGTTAGATCATAAGTATTTAACCAAATAGATCCAATTCAACTGGTTAATTCTATTTAGATAGAATAACTAGAATCCTAACTAGGAAAGTAGGTCTAATTAACAGAAGTGTTTTATTTGGCGGAATCTTATTCAGTTAAGGAGTTTACACTTATACCTCTATAAATAAGCTTCGTAGGGCAAACCTAAAGCACACAATTGAGAGAAACAGAAAGGAACACACCCCATAGATTGAGAGTATGTGCTAACGATCATAGGGAGAGCAAGAGCAAAATTAATTTTCTCCTGCTTCCTCCACATTCATGCTTCTGTTTTGATCTTCTTTAGGGCATCTAAATTGTGGAATAGTCTTGCATACTTGGTCTAATCAGTTCATGGGGTGTTTGCAAATACTAGCATACACACTGATTCTCCTATTGTTATTCTACTGCACAGCAAAGTTGGTATCTAGTACCGTAATATTTGCAGTTAATTGATTATTAGTTTGTATGTATTTTACCTTCATTTAATAATACAAGCCTTTATAATGTTATTTAGCATCTTCCTACCTCAATAATCTTTCAAACCGAACCTAAATTGTTGAGAAAATAGTAGATCCAGTAGAAATATACAAAAAATAATAGTACTTTTAAAAATATATACTACTTCAAATATAGATCTCATGACCTCTCTTATCCTCTCTCCTCCCCCATCACCCTCATCGCCTAATCCCACACCCAAGCCTTTTTCATTAGCAAACCCTCACAAAAACAATCCTCATATTATTTTGAGGATCTCCAACCTCTCTTTTATGTGGAAAATCTACCTTCATAGTAGACTGCTGTAGATTTCTAAAAGGTGTTAAACAATCATGGTTTGCCAGCAATTGTTCGGTTGGCAAGAAAATGGAACAATAAGGGTCTTCATTTCAAATTTCTTTCTCTCTATCAAACCTTGATCAATACCATTCATAATATTAATGCTATAGACATTGGTCGCCACAACCTGAGGGCCTATAAGTTCTCACAAAAAATCATGGTTGCATGGCAGGGACACTCGTCTTGTTGTGCATGCCAACACTTCCACCAATCGCACTTCTCAAGTTTCTATTGATAAAGATCTTTGCAACAGAACATATGCATATACACTTAAGATGGGCTCAACAAGAGTAATTCAACAATGCAACAACAACAACACTGTGATTCCCAATTCATTTACATGGCTAGCATTCAACATCACCCTAGAAGAACATCCCAAGCAATTAGATTATTCAATTTTGGGTTTGTTGGGCCAAGGGTGGCCAATATTTAGATCCTTCTAAGTTTGATGATAAACAAAACCGAAAATGGACTGTGTTATTCATAAAGTACGTTTTGCAAATTACAACGTACATCATAGGTGATATAGAAACCACTAGGTACCACTGGAACTTTAACAACTTACTTTATGTCAAAGGCATCGTACGTCAAAGTCATTCAATCAAAATGTGAGAAACTAAAAAACGCTTAAAGGTTTGAAATGTTGAAGATCAACTTACGTCATCGTTAAGTGAAATGTACGTCGTGAAGTCAAGACAAATATGAGATTGGATTATCAGAGGATAAATGTTTGAATTTCATTGAGATCAAGAAAAAAAGTACAAGCAACGATCAACTAAAGATTCACAATATACGCGAGTCAATATGGGACGTACATCACGGAATGCCAATGTACGTCATAGTGAACTCAACATAGGGCAAAAGCTCTAGATGAAAAATAGAAGCTACTGGTTTGTTTATGTACCAAAACAACATACATCATGGGTATGCAACGTATGTCATCTGGGAATTATGCCATGATCAATGTTCTTTACATAAAAGGAAAACGTACATCATTTGGAGATACAAGGATCAATGTACGTCATGGAAAATGCAACTTATGTTATGAAAGTCTGATATTGCATTAAATTTAATCCATGTTGGACCACAACAATTGTAATTCGCCTCACAACTGTCCAAAAATAAGAGAGGATTATAAATACATGCTTGGGATGTCAGAAACATAAGATACAACACCTGACATTTATTCTTACAACAACCAAGCATCAAAGTATTGATTTTTTTCTCTCATATTGATACAAGTGTATTGTTCATCAATTCCTTTCATTATTGCTTGTATTACTAGTTCATTTATTGTTGGAGACTGATTGGAATACTATTTTTAAGAGTGTTTATGAGTGGGATCAAAGAGTATATCCTTAGTTTGGTTTGTTCTTGAATCGAAATCAAGAAAGTTATAAAGTTCTCACTTAGCTTTAAAGTGAAATCGGAATTTCTATAGGGTGTTAGTGAAAATCCTAAGTGGTAATACTTAGGTAGTGGACATAGGCAAAGTGTTGTCCGAACCACTATAAATCCTTGTGTTCCTTCTTCTCTATATTTTTCATTTTATTAAATTTCGAAGAAACTTCAAAGCCACACATACCATGCTAGACTATTCAAACCTCATTTTAGTGTGGTAAGCGACTCTACAATCGGTATCAGAGCTTTGGGCTCTTATTTGAATTGGCTGAACATCCAAAGAGCTAAAGATCTGGGATGGCTTTTCATGTAAGAACACACACCGAAGGGTATGCTCTAAATCGACCTCCTTTCTTCGATGGGTCAAATCTTGAAAGAAGAAAATGGCTATTTTTATTGATGCTTATGATGTAGAAATTTGGAAGGTCATTGCTCTTGGTCAAAAAATCCCAAAGAAGTTTGTTGATTTGATGATGAAGGTTGGAAGACCACTCATCTCAACTCAAATGCTACATAACTATTAGTCAGTGCTTTGAATCAAGAAAATAATAGAATTTCTTCTTGTGAGAATGCAAAAAGATACGGGAAATGCTTGAAGTCACTTATGAAGACACAACTCAAGTCAAGGAAACCAAGGTCAACATGCTTCTGCATGACTATGATTTGTTCACCATGAAGGATGGAGAAAGCATCACCAATATGCTTGATCGATTTGCAAAAATTACAAATGGTCTTGCATCTCTTGGTAGACCAATCTCGGGTAGCGAAAAAGTGAAGAAGGTATTGCGTTCATTACTTAAAAGAGTGGGATGCTAAGGTCACCGTTGTTATAGAATCAAAGAATTTGAACACTGTGGAGTTTAGTGCTCTAATTGATTCTCTCATTAACCATAAGATTGTGTTGAAGACTAGAAACTCCAAGTTCACACCAAAATAGAAGAACTTGGCATTTAAAGCTAAGGAAGTGACTAGTGATGAAGAATAAAGTGAAGATGAAGAAGATGAGGAGCGACCTCTCTATGCCAAGAACATAAGAAGATATAAATCTTTGATGCAAAGGAGAAAGAGAGACCTCAAGAAGGGAAATATGGATGACTGCAAGAAGATTTCATCCTTTAAGAAAAAGAATGATGAAACTTGCTGCAAATGTGGCAAACCGAGCCACTATGCAAAAGATTGTAGAGTTCCTACCCCTAAATCACACTATGAGAGGAGCAAGAGGAAGGAAATTCTTATTGCCACATGGAGTGATGAGGAAGATGATGATTGAGTTAATGGAAAGGAGAAAATCAACCTTACACACATGGCTCAAAGCTCATACTTTAATGATGAAGAAGATAATAAGGTAAGTTCTTTTTCTCATAAAGAGAATCATTGAACAATGATTTTGAGGAGATTTTCAAACCTAATAAGATTTTGAAAACGAAAAACAAATCTTTGAAAATTGAAAATGAAGCCTTGTTAGAAAAGCTTAACAATGTATCTATTGATCATACATCATGCTTGATTAAAAAAAGTGAGAGATGGGATTGATAGAATTCAAAAAGAATTTCTTATGTTGTTGACAAATTTTCTTGCAGCAATGAAAAGTTTGAAAAATTGCTTTCCCTACAAAGATTGTCATTGTTCAAACATGGTTTAGGATGTGATCATTTTCAAAGAGAATCATCTTTCCTAAACCAAATGAAAATGATTCTTTGAACTTGGGATTACCTACATGTACTAGATGCTTAAAAGTTGGTCATATTATTCATGCTTTCACTAGTTTAAAGAGGACAAACAAGGTAAAAAAGATGTGGATTCCTAAAGGAACCATTCTTCCAACCCTAGTCCATATGGCTAACACAAAAAGACCCAAAGTAGTTTGGGCACCATTGAAATCAAACAATATTATTTCTGTAGGTTTAAGTCAAAACTAGAGTATCTTCAAGTACATAATACATTGATAGCGGTTGCTCAAAACATATGTGTGGAGATAAAAGCTTGTTCATATAGCTCAAAATGAAGATCCAAGGACATGTCACATTTGGTAACAACAACAAAAGTAAAATAATTGGTATTGGTAAAATAGGTAAGGAACATTTACCAACCATTAATAATATTTATTTGGTTAATGGATTGTAACACAATTTGTTAAGCATTTCTCAATTATGTGATATGGATTATGATGTTATATTTGAATCATCACATTGCACGGTTTTAAATATGACAAAACTGCATCATATTTCAATGAAAAATGTTTAATGTCTTTGGATAAAAACATATTTTTATGGCATAGAAGACTAGGTCATGTACTGTTGCCATTAATTTAAAAACTTACAAAAAAATGACATTATTAGAAGTTTACCAAAATTGCATTTTACAAAAGAGCATGTGTGCGAACCACGCGTCAGGGGTAAACATGCTAGAGGATCTTTTAAACCAAAGAAAGAAATTTCTACATCTAAGGTGTTCAAATTAGTTTACATGAATTTGATTGGACCATATAGACATATTAGCTTAGGTGGTAAATTGTATATCTTAGTGATTGTTGATGACTTTTCTCAATTTACATGGGTTAGATTTCTTGCAAATAAAAGTGGTGTATCAAGTCTATTATTACCATTAGAACCGATCATGGAGGAGAATTTGAATCAAATCCCTTTGAAGATTAGTGTGACAAGCATGGAATGAAGCATATTTTTTCGACACCAAAAACGCCACAATAAAATGGTATAGTGGAAAGGAATAATCAAACTTTGGATGAAATGTATAGAACAATGTTAAATGAGCACGAGCTTTCAAAATATTATTGGGCTAAAGCTATGAATACTGGTTGCTATAGCATCAACTAGGTGCATTTGAGAAGAGACTAAATGAAAACTCCCTATAAAATATGGAAAGGTAAAAAACCTCACATCTCTTAATTTCATCCATTTGGTTGTAAGGTTTTCGTGTTGAATAATGGCAAAGATAACTTAGGAAAGTCTGATGCTAAATCGGATGAAGGAATTTTCTTAAGTTACTCCACTAATAGCAAAGCTTATAGGGTGTTTAATTTTAGAACAAGAGTAGTTGATGAATCTATTCATGTTAAATTTAATGATATGATCTCAACCCCGAGAAAGGTAGTTATTGATGATGATATAGGTGTCTTGAAAAAGAGTGATGATCATGGAATTCAAAAAGACTTGGAGGAGCTAAACATAAATAAAGAACCTACAAAAAATAATGAAGGTGCATCAACTTCACTTCCAAAAGATTGGGCTAGAGTGAAAGATCATCTAATAGAGGAAGTGATTGGAGATATTGGAGATGGAGTTAAGACAAGAAGAGCTTTGAATAAGTTTCAAATAAATTTTGCATACATTTCCATTGTGGAGCCAAAAAATACAAAAGAAGCTCTAGAGGATGAGTGTTGGGTTCAAGCTATGCAATAAGAACTCAACCAATTCAAGAGGAACAATGTGTGAAAGTTGGTTTCGGCGCCTAAAATAAAAACAATCATTGGAACCAAATAGGTGCATAGGATCAAATATGATGAGAATTCTAGGCCGGTGAAGAATAAGTCAAGGTTAATAGCTCAAGGTTTCAATCAAGAGGAAGGACTTGACTATGAAGAGACTTTTGCTCTGGTTGCAAGACTAAAAGTGATTCGATTCCTATGTGATTTTGCCGCACACAAAAAAATAAAGCTCTATCAAATAGATGTGAAGAAGAGGTATATGTGAAGCAACCTTCGAGTTTTGAAGACCATGAACATCCCAATTACGTTTTCAGACTCAACAAAGCTTTTTATGGGTTGAAATAAGCACCAAGGTGGTATGTAAGGTTAAGTACTTTCTTACTCAAAATGGCTATGGAAGGGACCATGTTGATAATACTTTCTTTGCTAAGAAAAATGGTAATGATATGTTTATTTGCCAAATATATAGATGATATTGTATTTAATACAACTAACCCCTCTATTTACAAAGAGTTTTGTGATCTTATGAAGGATGAATTTGAAATGAGTATGATGGAAGAGCTTAGTTTCTTTCTTGGACTTCAAATCAAACAACTCAATGATGGGATTTTCATTCACCAATCAAAGTACACCAAGGAGTTGTTAAAGTTCAAGATGGATGGTTGCAAAGAAATCATATCCCAATGTCATCAACTCTAAAACTTGACAAAGATGAGGATGAGAAACCGGTGGATCAAAGACTTTATAGAGGTATGATAGATTCCCTACTTTACTTAACCACTTTTGGACCCGATATTATGTTTGCTACATGTCTATGTTCTTATTTTCAATCCAATCCGAAAGAATCACATTTAGTTGCATGTAAAAGAATTTTTTGTTATTTGATTGGCACAATAGGTTTAGGTTTATGATATCCATGTTGTCTTGATTTTGATTTGATTGCTTATAGTGATGCTGATTTTCATGGTTATAAATTAGATAAGAAGAGCACAATTGAATCTAAATATATAGATACGGGAAGCTCTTATGGTCAAGTTTTATGAATTAAAAATTAATTGATTGACTATAGTATTATTCTTAAGAATGTTCCTATCTTTTGTGAGAATACAAGTGTTATTAATTTGAACAAAAATTCAATTTTGTATAGTAAAACAAAGCATATAGAAATTAGACATCATTTTCTGCGTGATCATATGTAAAAAAGTGATATTTGTTTGAAGTCTGTTAAAACAAAGGACCAATTGGCCGATATTTTTACAAAACATTTGGTTGAAGAAAGTTTTAATTCAATTCGATTTTAATTGGGTATGTGCAATGTGAATGGTCTTTGATTATGTTTACATGTTTTACTTTTTAATTTCATGCATAAATTTGCATTCAATTATAATAAAATGGTCCATATAGTCAATTGATGTGATCTTGAAGCAAGTTAGGATTCTTAGACTTTGGTCTGCTTGATTCTAGAAAAAAATTAATGTACATTCCCTTATAGTGAAGCACGTTATCTAGATTCATGAAGATTAATGTATGTCTTAGGTCTTCGTAATGTGCGTTATCTGAAAAATATTGTTTGATTAATGTACGTCTTGATTTTTTGTGAAGTACGTTATATGGGCTTAATTTTGCAAATGACGTGCGTTACCTTATTAACGACGTACGTCATGAGACTCCAAAACCTATACCAAAGGCATTTTTCATTAACATTCTATTCTCGAACCAACCAAACTCGTCCCGTTTTTTCATCTCATATCCACCTATTCACCAAAATCAACCAAAACCCATCCACAAGTCACTTCCAAAACCATTTTCGACCTCTATTAACCTCTTTCCACCGACCAAAATCAACAAAAACACACTCAAATCTACATAATCTGTTCAAACTCATTTCCCTCAAAAACCCTAATTTTCATCATTTTCTATCCAATCTCTATACAATGGAACCTCAAAAGGATATTAGGAGTAAAAAAAAACATGATACAAGATCTTCTCAACTTCAGAAATGATCTCGATCATCTCGGGCTCAGGTACCAGTTTTTGATTTTGAGAGATTTTCCATTGAGAATGCTCAAAGAGTTTTTTTAGAGGTTTTAAGTCATGAAAAACTTACTGAGAGCAAAATATTTGATTATGATTCTTTGAGAAAGGCTGGGATGGATATTGAACTGAAATTTGAGAAGATAGGCTTTGCTAAATTTGTTTTGACTAAGAAAACAATTTTTGAGGTGTTAGTTAAAGAATTGTATGCTAATAAGATTGAGGATAAAGATGGTTTTGGTGACACTATGGTTAAGTCTAGAGTTAAAGGGCAGGATATTAAGTTTGATAAAACAGACTTAACTGAATGGTTTAATCTTTGTGGAGAAGGGAGTTAATTTTATCCATAGTGCCTGAAATATGTAAAATGTATCAACATAATACTTAAAGTTTGTTTTATTCATTGACGATACCTAAAGTATGCTTTTTTCATTCAAGATACCAAACATAGGTGAATAAGCAAACACAATCTATGTGGCTTGACACATCACAAGCCACATTAGATTCACTAGTTCTGGTAGTAGTAACAGTAATGTGCTTCAATTAGAATCAATTGTGTCCGCATTCATCACTCTCCATCCCCACGAGACCTCCACTCTAATCCACTATTCCGCCTGCTTCTTCTTCGTAATCTATCTCTCCCTCTCTTTCTCTTAATGATTTATTTGTCTTTGTATTGACGAATTGTTTATAGATATTGAGTGCATATTGCATGGTGTTATCGTTGCGAGATGAGGGTGCGATCTCGTTAGGACTATCGAACCTCCCAAGTCTCTTCGTGGGTTCGTTGATTCTTACATTGATTGCAGCTCCTTTGGCCACTCTAATATTCTCTTCTCCTAGTTTCTCTAAGGCAAAGGTTTGTTTTTTTAGTTTTTTTCTTTAATTTCAATTTGGATTGGAAACATTTGTCTCTGTCATTCTGATAAGAGTCTGGTTTTGATTGATGGTCATTGAAATTTGTAGGCCTTGTAATTCAAGAGGGTTTGGTAACCATAGGCAGTTTTAAATTTCTGTTAGAATTGGATTGTTTCTCTAGGTACAAATTTTGGTCTTTTACAGTCTTGTTATTGTCATTGACAATACTGGATTGGTTGATGTACTCTCTGTTGGTCCCAATAATGACACTCTAAGCGGGGATGAATTGGAGTTTTAGAGATTTAAAACTTTGTTGAAAAAATTTTGCAAACTATGAACAAATAACAAAGTTAAATGCGGAAGCTTAACAAAATCCAATTCACAATCATTATATAGCAAATTTAAAGTAAAGTAGAGAGAGTGGGGAAGAGAGAAAACAAAGCCTCGATTTATAGTGGTTCAGTCTTCCTTGACCTACGTCAACTCCTTGAGATCTGTTTAAGAATTTCAATCCATTATCTCCTCTCTTACGGGTAGAAAGAAACCTTTTACAACTTCTCTTATTTTAAAGGATCACAAGAAAACCTTTACAACCTCTATTTTTTGTAGAAAATAAACTAGGAAACCTACACTCTCTTATTTTTTTCAAGGAAACAAAACAAAGAAATCCACAAAACCCTTATTTTTAAAGGCTCAATAAGAAAACACATTCAACACTCAATCAAATACTTTGATTGTTACAAATTATGTTCCCGAAACACAGATTCAAAGCTCAACCCAACCCAAATGTGATTGCAAGTAAAATAACTCAAATGGGTATAAATCTAGAAAAAGAGATCTAGAGATAAATTAAGATAACAAAGTTTGCCCATGGTTTCTCTAACCTCTTCTGATGTTAGAGACGTCCTTTTATAGCCTTCTTAGAGTTTGTGACCGCTGAAATTAATAATGTAGCCGTTGTGGAATAAATTCAAATGTTGTACAATGCTGACATCATCCCTTTTACATGTTTAAAGCTTCTCTCTACGTGCTTAGAGTCCACCTTGAATACGCTGTAACATTTCTGGAACATCTCTAAGTGCTTAGAGTGGAAGTTGTGTGCTTTAGACCACGTGCTAAGTGCTTAGATGAATTTTTCAAGTTTGCACCTTGAATTTTGGTGACATCATCTGACCATGGACATTCAAATTCAAATCTTGAGGAGCATCATAATGGATTTTTTTGTCTTCAAATGCCAATCTATGTGCTTAGCAATTTGTGCTAAGTGCTTAAAACATTTTTGCACCAATTCTAAGTGCTTAGAGTTGAGCTTTAAGTGCTTTAGACCTCACTTTCATAATTGCAGCTTTTTTGGACCATTCGTCTAAGTGCTTAGAGCTAGAGTCTAAGTTCTTAGAGCTAGAGTCTAAGTGCTTTAGATGCCATTATTAGAACTAGAACTTTGTTGGACTAGTTCTAAGTGCTTAGATCTAAACTCAAGGCATTTAGATGCCGCTTTACTCCAAACATGATAAACACCAAATTCAAGACTAAATTCTTCAAACCAAAATCTCACACATTTTCATATTTCATGGATGTTTTAGTGTCATCATCAAAACCAAATGAAATAATCTCTTCAAATATGATCTGTTTTATAGTTTGCTCTGCTTAATCTTATTACCGTATCTTCGACTTGGGCTAGAGTCATTGATGTCATGGACAGTGAGGTTGGTATTTGTAGCATGCTGCTGCCTTATAAAAAATCAGGGCCTTTATCTTTCTTGCATTTGACGTTGTTGTTATTCAGTCAGGTTCAAGATTGTTTGGATCCATTAGTGCTAATGCTATGCTTGGACAGCTTTTTAAATCATTGTTTGCTACAGGAATGGCTTGGTTAGGGTCATGTATTGCCTTTCCTTCCCCATTGGATTTGATATAGAACTCTTGAACTCTAGTTTATCTCTTGTGTTGATTCAAAACATGGCCTAAATTATTGCAGTTCTGCTTTTATTTGCTGCTTTGTTAATGGAAATTGCTATGCATGGGGATCGTTATTTATATTTTGTTATTAACTATGCCAATAGTTATTTGCTGAATGTAACAACCTCTTTTGACTGATACATGTAAAATCCAACATCAGCATCTACAAGCATTATTTTGTATATAGGTAGTTCGTCCATGCTGTTCTGAAAAAAGCAAATTTCTTGCATCTTCGAGCTTTGCTTGTTTGTTTTATAGAGACAAAGCTTTAAAGAGACAAAGAAAACGACGACGTTTTGCCTTCCTTTACCCATTTTTTATTTGATTTAAGCGACAATGTTTCACCTTCCTTTAGTATCTTTTCTCAATTTTTAGGACTGCTACACGTCCATGCTGTTCTAGAAAAAACGGATTTCCTGCATCTTCGAGCTTTGCTTATTTCTTTTATAGAGACTAAGCTTTAAAGAGATAAATAAACGACAACGTTTTTCCTTCCCTTACCATTTTTGTATTTGCTTTAAGCGACGACATTTTGCCTTCCTTTAGCATCTTTTTTCAATTTTTAAGAATTGCCACGCGTGAATCTGATGTGGCTTGTGATGTGTCAAGCCATATAGATTATGTTTACTAATTCACCTATTTTTGGTATCTTGAGTGAAAAAAGCGTACTTTAGGTATCATCAATGAATAAAACAAAATTTAGGTATTATGGTGATACATTTTACATAGTTCAGGTATTATGGATGAAATTAACTCATGGGGAAGGATACATATGTACTAGAGTCTTTCGCTATAAAAAGGAGGGATAGATTATCGAAGAAGATTCTAATTATGAATTTGAATTTCTAGATGAAAAAGAGTGTAAGAAATCGATGAGAGAAGGGAAGGTAGTTATTGAGATTAATGATGATCGTTTTGAGCACAATAATTTTGGAGTCGATATACGGATCGTGCATGAAGCGATCACCCAAAATGTAATGCCTAAATGCAAGACCCAACACAACTTTGTGGAGATAAACTTAGAGATGACGTATCATATTTTAAAGGGTCATAAGGTTAACTTTGCTTTCACTGTCATATATTGGATGACAAAGAAAGCAACGACATTACAAAGATTGGGATATAAGGTTGATAGCCAAAAGAAGGAAGACCTTTCCTATGGTTCGATCTTGACTAGGATATTTGAAAAGCATGGAGTCAAATTATTGGACCTAAATGGAACGCCCATTCCTCGAAACCAAACAGTTCATAGTGGTAGTTTGAGAGCCAACAATTGTATCTCACTACTAACCGAAGTTGGGTGTTTGGCCTTATTTGAGAGATGGTGATGTTATGGATAATCATCATGCTCTGCTTCCTACACGTGAACGAAAAATCTTTTGGAGAGATAAGGGTGTGGCCAATGTCGTTAATGAAGATAAAGAGCATTCGAGCCCTAGAGCTAGACGTAGAGAGAGGGATGCTCACGAAGTGGCTAGATCTTCTATTGAGGAGCTTAAAAAGATGTGAGAGATTTTGAAGCTCGGTTGAAGACCTTAGGTGCTAAGGTTAGAACTGATTTTGCATATTTGAGAATCCAATTTAGAGTCGAAATGAGGACCATGCATTCACTTTTAAAGGATTTCATTTGTATGTCTCGTCTTACCACCCCTTTTACACCTCTTACCACCGGCATTGATCTCAAGCGTCTTCCATTAATGGATATTCCTTCATCTAGTCGTGGACCAGAGCTGAATGTCTCTTTCACTGCCGAGGACTTTAGTCTAAATCCTTAGCGCTCATCTTGCTTCCTACATGATCATCATCTAGACCGGGACCGACATTTCATTCTTATGCATACATGTTGTACTTTGTATTTATGATTATATGTATTTTTCCTTTTGGTTGTATACATGCACAATTTGTACTCCTGGTTTTATAAACATTTTATGAGATGATGATTATGGATTTTCATATGGATTTTGTCTCATTTCTTATGATTCTTGATTGTATCCATTTTGTACACATTTTGTATACCTTTTGTACCCCTTTTTGATTGATGACAAAAAGGGGGAGAAGACTTGTGTTTTAGACTCATTTTGATGTTATGTTCAAATTTGGTCTTTAATTCAGTTTTCACATTTCAACTTATAAAAAGAATCTTTAAACTGGATTTTGTGATAAAGTGTGATACAGTCTTCTATTAAATTGACATATTGTCTTAACCAAAACTTGCCTAGATTGAAAATTGAATAAAATCAAAACTTGGCAAAATAAAATTGGATTTAAAAATTATGCACAAACGTAGGGATAGTTAGTAAAATTGAAAAAGTGTATATGTTTTGATGTGTATGGACTAATTAAATGGACAAAGCTAAAAGTTTGATCCAATCTTCAATTTTCTTGTGCATTTATTAAGAGGGAGTTTAAATATTTTTTCATCATCAAAAATGGGAGATTGTTAGACCAAGGGTGGTCAACATTTAGATTCTTCTAAGTTTTGATAATGAACAAAATTGAAAATTGATTGTGTTCTTCATAAAGTACATTTTCCAAATTATAACATACATCATGGGTGTAAGCAACGTACGTCTTGATTGGACCACTTTACGTCATAGGTGAACCAAAAGCCACTGGGTGCCACTGGACTTTTAACAACGCACTTTATGTCAAAGGCAACGTACGTCAAAGTCATTTAATCAAAACGTCACAAACTGAAGAATAGTTAAAGGTTTGAAATGTTGAAGATCAACGTACGTCATGGTTAAGTGCAACATACATGATGAAGACAAATCTGAGATTGGATGATCAGAGGATAAATGTTTGAATTTCACGAAGATAAAGACAAAAAGTACAAGCAACGGTAAACTCAAGATTCACAATGTACGTGAGTCAATATGAGACGTACGTCATGGAATGTCAACACACATCATAATGAACTGAACATACAACAAAAGCTGCAAATGAAAAACATAAGCTACTGGTTTGTTTATGTGCCAAAACAACGTACGTCATAGGTATGCATCGTTCGCCGTCTGGGAATTATGCCATAAACAACGTACTTTACATGAAAAGAAAACATACATCATCTAGAGATGAAAAATGCAACATACATTATAAAAGTCTGACAATGCATTAAATGCGACCCATGTCGGACCACAATAGCTACAATTCATTTTACAACGTTCCAAAACTAAGAGAGGAGTATAAATACATGCTTGTCAGGTCAGAAACATAAGATACAATACCTGGGCATTTATTCTTACAACAGCCAAGCATCAAAGCATTGATTTTTTCTCTCTCATGTTGACATAAGTGTATTGTTCATCAATTCCTTTCATTATTGCTTGTAGTACTAGTTCATTTATTATTGCGGAGTGATTGAAATATTGTTTTTAAGAGTGTTTATGAGTGGGATCAAATGGTAGATCCTTAGGTTGGTTTATCCTTAAACAACAATCAAGAAAGTTGTAAAAGTTCTCACTTAACTTTAAAGTGAAATTGTAATTTATGTTGGGTGTTAGTGAAAATCCTAAGTGGTAATACTTGGATAGTGAATATAGGCAAAGTGTTGGTCGAACCTCTATAAATCATTGTGCTCCTTCTTCTCTTCATTTTTCATTTGATTAAATTTCGAAGAAATTTTAAAGTCACACATACCATACTATTCAACCCTCCTTCTAATGTGGTAATTAACTCTACAAGAAGAAACTCTCTAATTTTCTTCGAACTTGACAGGCTTTTGATCAAGCCAATATTCCAATCAAGTAGCTATTAAAATTAGGATACAAGCATGTCCTTATTTCTCTTGTCTCTCTTGAAGGCTTGAATCAGTTTAAGCAGTTGATTGGGTTTGATATTCATGGCTGCTTCCAGGAGTTGCGTCGTGCTAACCTAGCATTATTTACACCAAACATTTGGTTTAGATCGAAGTTTCAAGCATCCCCTTGCGTTATTAGACTCAAAAGTTTTTCCACAACAATTGGTTTAGAGGTAGGAGATTTCATCCCTATTAGCAATGACATGTCGACTTGGAGACACCTGAACATCACTCTTATTTTGTTCTCAACATTGGCGACTTCTTTGCCAAAGGATCTACATGTTCTAGTCAACAATGTGAAGTTGCATCTCAAGATCACGGAATCAACACATTCGGTTGTTGTTGGTAGTGTCATTGCTACATACTTCCAATTTGTGTCTTTTGGTCCACGTGGCAGTGTTGTTGTTGATGTGGACTGCCAATTCAAACAACAGCCTAATCATTCAGAAACTGATTCAAAATACACCAACAGTCAAAGCATTCCTGATTTGATGGAGCCAAATTGCAGCATTCAAGTTGGAGCCTTATTACACCCACAAATTAAGGAAATTTTGGAGGATTCAAAATCATATCAAATCAAGGAAATTGGGTACATAATTTTCGTTCTTAGTTTGAAAGATATCAATTGCAAAAATAGCTCTACTAGTCAACTGAAGGAATCCAAAGAGCAAACTCAAGAGCATACTATGTATGGGATCTGTAAATTGCAAAAATAGCTCTACCAATCAAATGAAAATATCCAAGGAGCAAACTCAAGAGCATACTGTGCATGGGATGTGTAAATTTGGATTTATTGTTAACAAATTGTAATAGGATTCCCGATGCATCGAAAGACTCCACAACACCTCAAATACCAATTCTAGATTTATCAGAAAAAGATTCTAATTTGCTAGCTCACGCTTCGCAATATTCCCCCAACTCAACCTCTGTATCTCAATCTATCACAAGGCCTTCCTTAGTCAATGGACCACATAAATCACAACTACACGACAAAGATGAGCCTAATTGGAGGATAGCTCAAAAGAAGAGTATGAGTCTCTTTAATCAAGGCTTCGTAAACTCTCAACCCAAAGGGAACAATCACATGGTTACACCCACCAGTAATCAAGACATCCAGCATGCCAAGCCAAGGAGGAAGTCTAAATTGTTGGGCTCAAAAGGCAGTGGGCATTCGGACAATCAAGATGGCTCAATAGAGGAAATTGGGACGGATTTGATTATTAATCAACGAAATCGAGTTTTGTCTTCCACCATAGCTTACTGAGAAAATTCATTAAGAGATTAAAGGTTTCTGCAATGAGGTATATCGAATATTGGGTATCGGATCGCAATTATGTGAAATGTTGGTAAACAGTATGGAGTTAGATATGGATGCTTTGGAGGAATATATCTCGGATGATTTATTGGAGGTTGTTTAAGCATCGAATGGTCCCTTATTAGAGCTTCACATGGTTATTTTATTTGATTCTAGGTCTTTTTTAGGTTTTTTTTATAAGCATAGTGCTTTTCGGCACTTTTTCTTTAGTATGCAAGAGTTTTCTCTTGCCACATTTTAGATCAAGATTTCTTAGATCGTTCAGGTCTTGATAAATAATACATTAAAGCTAACGACTTATAAAACAAAAAATATACACTAGTTTATGTTAAAAATAAGAACATATGTTGTTTCTAACAAACAAGAACATATCTTTCGATAACCCATACAAATGGTAGTTAAATTTCAGTTTATTTTCGATAAATAGTTGTTAAACATAATTATTTGATGTGATAAATTAAATTAACCGGTGGATGAGTCTGTGTTGTCGCCATAGCAAAATGTTCATTAGAAATAAAATGATGACCAAAAAAATTAAATTTATCAGATCTTGTGGCACTATCTTTTATTTCTTCATATTAATTATCTTATGTCATTCTCGTTTTTGTTTCGATGTTTCTTTCTCACTCTTACACTCTTTCTCTTCTCAGTCCAAGAAATATTCTTTCTCTTGATTGCATTAACGTTGGACCTCTGCGTATGTGTATAAAAATATTCTTTATCAATAACATAAGCACTACATTATTTTGTTTTTTTGTTAACTACTAAGTGCCAGGTAGCAAAATTATTGTCACGTCACTATTACATAATTTCAAGTCAATGCAATATCAGCATTACATCAGTATGTGATGAAAAAATTAATGAAATTCTAATGGTGTTAGAAATATAAAAAAATGAATGGTAAAAGCTAGATATTTTTTTACAAAATTTTAAATATTGTGATAAGAGTGAAAAAAAAAATACTACAAGTAACATAAAAAAGCTTTAATCTTTATAAGGAAAACTCAATGGTTAGATAGTATACTTCATGAAAAATCCAAAACCATATCTCCAATACCAACAGTAGTATTTGAGTTAACATAAATAAAGCAAGCCAAACTTTTACTTTTATAGTAAAAGGCTTGAGCATGCTATGGACTGTCTAATTCAAGCTGTAGAGAAGGAAACTATATCACAATGGCGACCAAACTTTTGCATGGAAGTCATTTCAATGAATCAACAAACTATCGAATCAAACTGACAAAGCAAATTGACAAATTTGGAAGAAAGTATATGTGTACATTCAATGCATACGTGCCCATTCCTCAATGAAAAAAGCAAAGAAGGTTGGAAAAAAAAAACAAAAGCATAGAAGTCTTTAAGCATATTGTCACTTATTTGAAAGGGATTGAATATTTTATCCTTCCTGGTCATTGTTATGATATATCACACTAAATACATTAAATTAAATGATGTATTTTTCTTCAATAAAAGAAAAGTAAAGACCGAGATGGGTTTGCTTTAGTGGTAAAAGTCTACACCTGGAATGTCAAAGTTTCAGATTCGAGATATCCCAACGTTATATATCTCCTAGGGAGGTCGATAAAAAAAAAAGGAAAGTAAAGAAGTTACAAAGGCCAAATGAAGTCTATCAAAGATATAAAAATGACTCTAAACTCGAAAATATAATGCTATTCAGTTTGACTTGGAGCTTGTTAGACAATAGGATTGGCTGGACATTGCCATTGGATTTATTGGACTCTAACTCTATTTATTTGATGTAATGAAATTGCATTGATTAAGTTTTTATAATTATTTTATTACTATGGTGCCTCCTCGCCAATTTTGGTCCACCTCCGTCACTGCGTGAATATTTTCCATTCGACTTTGGCTTGGTCTGGAATTCGATAAGTTTTAATTTACGACATCGACAAGATTGGATTGAACCGTGAGATTAATATTTGGCATACACACAGAGAATGCTTGCAGGTTAACGAAGAGTAGCTTTGCTCAATCTGTTGATTCCATAATGTCATGGTTTTATTTTCCAAACTTATACGCTCGATGCAGTATAAAAAAATTTCCAAACTTATTTATTGACTGGTTGGGCATAACTTGTCTCTCTCAACTTTATAAAAATTTTAGAAAAAAGAAACAGGAGATCTACTTTCGACATGTTTAAGATCACAGAAGCACAAGGCTCTAGTGACACAAAGCCCAGTCCAAAATCACTTGAATGTTAAAAGGAAAATCTGAGAGCCCAGTTCAAAGTTCCGGCCGCCCTTGAAGTTAAAATTACACAAAGTTTTAATTTGTTATTCTGTTTCATTAACAAAATGTGTTAATCTGTTTTCAATTTTAATTTGTTCTATTTTCATTTTTTTTATTTTGTTTCCAATTAATGTTTTCATTTTTCATTTGGTTTCTATTTTTTTTTCATAATTTAACTCCCTCTCATTTAGCTTCGTGTTTTAAATATGTTGTGCATTTTTAAGTTGAAAATAAAAATAGAACAAAATTAACAAAAAAATTGCACAAGGAAAAACATAATAGAAAAAAGAATAAAACACATTAAAAAATAAATATGGGCTGCACATGTTGGAAATTAAGTCATAAAACTGTAAATAATTAGTGAAGGACCTTACACGCAAACTTGGAGGAACATAATTTTAAAAATTTGAAAAAAGAAGGTATAATCTGAGAAACAGGACTACCAGTTTATAATATCTTTTACAAAAATACAATGAGTGTAATTTCCTCCTTTTTTTCCTAGGGTAATACCTGTTTTATCTTGGTATGAGTACGTGACCAATGCACACAGCTGCGCTAAAGGAAATTACTCGTGTAAAAAGAACAAATTTAAACTTGTATAACAAAAATATTTTGCGTACCTGACATGCAATATATATGTGTTTAATATTTTTCTTAGATAATGCTTAGGCATCAATAAATCAATGTGTCTTTCATAACATTACAAGTAATACATGCAATGTTGTCCTAAAGTAACCATCTAACAGGGAGGTAAATTAGATTGTTTGATAAATTTTATGTTCTTTTGAAAACTTTTTCACTTTCAAGAAAAAAGAAGACTCAAACAATTCAATTCACAACCAC